>VCJG01002797.1:2490-12680 GCA_024140375.1 Backusella westeae | reverse complement strand
AAGAAGAAGAAGAAGAAGAAGAAGAAGAAGAATCCATAGCTAGCTGTTATCCAACAAGCATTTTCCGGATTTTGAATTCGTGACTTTGTCCAAAATAGGAAATTGAAATAAAATTTAAAAAAAAAATCACCCTGGTAAAAATCTGTTCCCCCTTTTTTTTTTAATTCTCTTTCGTGTTTATTTCCTGTCAAATGTTGCAGTCATTCTCTCGTCGCTGCGTATCAGCTGTCAAGCCTGCTACTTTCTACCAAAGAAATTTACTCAAGGCTGCTATTCAGCCCAAGACACCCTTTTCCCCAGTACGAGCCGGTAACCACTATACAAGCCCTTTTTTCTCTCTTTTCAAATAAGCTAATTCTCCACAGTTTCTGCTAGATTCTTAACTGGAAATGCTGCTGAAATCGAAGCTAAATATGCCGAAAAAATAAAAGCCATTGCCAAAAAGTAGGGTTGCTCACTCGTCTGCGTATCAACAGAAACTGATGCTTTTTATCAAAATAGAGAAGGTCTTTCTGTGGAAGAATTAAAGAAAAAGATCAAAGACGAAGCAGCAAAGAAGTTGGAGGCTTCTCGACCAAAGAAGCCTGTCAGTAAGTCTGTCAGTAAGTCTGTCAGTAAGCCTGTTGAAAAGGCAAACAAATCTGCCGAGAAGGCAGCTGCAGCAATCACAGCAAAGGCTCAAATGCCATACGACTCTTCAGCTCCCGTAAGATCAAACATATCTTTATTTATGGAGGAACTCAACTGATGAACCCTTTATTTAGACATTGGATAAGATTGTAAAGATGGAGTTGTTTGAAAAGGAGGACGTCGAGGCCATTACAAAGATTTGGAACGAAGGACACTCTAACCAGGATTGTATTACAGCAGTTATTCCAAGTGATGTTTATGATAAGCTCTATAAGCGCAGTCAGAAATATCCAATGGTAAGGACTTATAAGAATATCAAGAGGGAAAGCTAAATGGTTTTGATTGATCTAGTTTGTTGTGCCCATGCCTCGTGAAAGTGGCGTCGAATTCTTTTTTCTCCAATTCAACTTCCATCAATGCAACTTCACCTCGCTTTTAGAATACAAAACAAAGGGCTCAGAAGCAAGACCCTTCCTGACACTCACACACTTCACCGAGCTTGAAAAGTCAAAGGGCATTGTTTTGATGAAGGGCGAAATCAACGACGATCCTCGTATGATTGACGCTTCAAATGCACAATTCTTGGCTTTTGCTCTCCAGCAGTTCTATGTTAATGGAACTGAGCAGCAAAAGGAGATAGTGCGAAAGTTCCATGAGAAGCCTGAGCAATTTGACTTCCAAGAGCTTATCAAATCCGTAGAAACAATGATTTAAATAAATAACTGTATAAACCTCTTTATAAATATAAAATCAATCATTTACATGCTTTTTATTATTCATATTTTGGATTAAGTACTGCTTTCTAACTGAGAATTCCATCATAACGAGCGCTGTCTTCCCTGCTCATGAACAAGTCTAAGAATGCTTATCATGGTGTCTCTATCGCCTCTTCCGTTAGTCTGATCCAACCAAAACTTTGTCTGAACAATCTTGGGTTCGATGCCTTTTGCTTGTTCCAACGCAAATTGCTTCTCAAGAATAGACTTGTTGACTTTCCATGTTAGGAATGAAGAACCTGATACAGGTGATAAATCTCGCAAACGCAAAACAGTTGTTCTCTTGCGAGTCAAAAGGTCCAAGGTTTCAATGGCGATTTGTGTGTTTGGTGTGATTGTGGTCTTTTCTTCATTGTTTGTCAAGAGATAAATGTTGTTGATATAGGGCGAGAGTAGAAAGTGAAGGGCTCCAGTTGAACAGGCACTTGCAGCCACAGCTATCACAACAAGTTGTGTCAAAACATAACGAGAGATGGATTCTTTATCGATTAATAACAGCCACCAATAACCGTTTAATGTATCGTTTATATCTTGTTGCCTACCTCCTAAAAACATTGTGCCTGTCAATCCGGTTGCTTGGACTAGAGACAGAAATAGTATCAATAACAAGCATAATCATCCATACAATCTTTCTATTTTTACCTGCTGGTGACTCCCAAAAGTACATAATAGCTGGAGTGGAAAGCGAGGAAGCCTGTTCATACATGTTATAAGCATTGACATGGAATCTGATCTTGATTTACTTACCCCGAATGTTGTCAGGGAGAATCTTTTCATCAACTTGATCAAGCCGACATTAGGAGAGGTATAAACTAGCTTTTTATTGAATGTATTCGTTGAATAGACTCTAATAGAAGTTGCTAACGGTCTTGCAAGTCGAAACATTGTTCTTCTTACTGCTGCAATAAAAAAAAAAAGCGAATATGGGGTCAATTATTGTTTTTGTTTATATTTGGTTTTGCATTCAAAAAGCGCTCCACTAAATTTTGGAAAAAACCCGATAGTTGCTATCAGTTCCAATGAGTATTAATGACAGAGATAAACTTTTCAGCAAGTTCTTCCAATAGTGGAAATTTTGATATTCAAAAGTTTGAAATTCATTCTAACAATTTTACAAGCTGCAAAAGTAAACATATATGTACAAATCAAGTGTGAGTGAAAACATATATTACTAAAATAATACACTTTATTAGTATGATTTAATTATAGCAAAGAAGAAATCTTGTCACTAATATGTTTTCGTTCTTCAGGACTCATCTTCAAGAGTAATTTACTAAAGCCCTCAACAACAGCCTTATGGTTTGCCAAACCAAATTCAACAACCTTTTCTTCAAGGGCATCGTTCTGAAGTTGATGTATACGGTCTTTGATTTGCTTCTTAGAATCAACAAGCCATTCTGCAACGCTCTTTTCATCATCAAAATCGCCGTTAGTATCATCCTTGTACCACTGCTCAATTAATTTCAACATATCATCACGGCTATGACGGTCATCGGTAGAGTATTTAATGCTACGGATTAAATATTCTTCATTGAGTCTTCTGCGGAGACGCCAGTAGAAGTAGGTACGAGATTTAGCCCAAACCATTGGATTACGAATGACACCCTTTGCCTTCATACGACCGGTGCGATCATGTAAATCTGCAAACTGAATAGCGATTTGCTGATAAACTGGAAGGAGCTCTTGCTCGCGTGTCTCAAGTTGGCATTTAAGTTCTGTCTTTTCTTCTGCGGGCATTTCAGTATCCAAGCGTTTCTTCAGGTCGCCATAAACACTATCCAAGCGAGCCATCGTTGCCAAAAGTTGAGGCTTACGATATTTGATTTCAACAATACCCTCAGGTTCCAAGACACCACCACGAGCGCTAACATCAGCATACATCTCCATCATGTCCTTGTTGATAGTAGGATCGAGAACGACCCAAGATCCACCTCTAAGTTCACCATTAGGAACAATGTAAACAAAGACAGGCTGCTTGTAGTTGGAGAGAGCATCAACAATCTGGGAACCATACTTGAGAACTTCATTATACATGTCACGCTGGCCACCTGAGAAACCACGCCAGTTTGCAAAGATGATCAAGGGTAGTTCTTCACCCTTATTGAAATCATTGATTGCCTGAGCTGTCTTGTAAGCAGAATTGGGGTACCAGACACCACCAGCTTCCATAAAAATTTGTTCATTTGAGTCTGCATTAGCTGGATCTGCTGGAACAATATTTTCTACCGTGCGAGATTCAACAGCGATAACACCAACTGGAATACCGCCCAGACGAGCACGACCTACTACAACGGTGCGAGCCCAGCCACACAATGTCTCTGTAAAGGAGTCCTCATCAAAGAAGCCACTAATCCATTTTTCGCCCTCATATTTACCAGCCAAGAATAGACGTGGATCGCTCGGTCCTTTTGGTGGCGTGTATTCAATATCACGGTCAATTGGATCCGATATGAGTCCCATACTAAGTGGCGCACCACGGGTTTCAGGGATAAATGAGAGCCATTGTACAATCTTATCAATACCTTCAAAGTCATTTTCAGCAGTCAAATGAGATACACCATTCTTGTACATGATTTGGGTACCACCCAATTGGAGGTTAGAAGTATAGACTTCACGACCAAGTACCTTGTTCAATGCAGGTGCACCGGTTAAGATAATAGGTTGACCCTCATTTTGAACTGTACGTTGACCAAGACGAACAAGGTATGCACCAATACCTACAGAACGACAAGTAACCAAAGTGATGGTAAAAATATCGTCATAGGCACGCGAGGTTTCTCCCGCAATCAAACCCGAGCCCCTCAGGTTCTCGACACCAAGACCATCCGTCAAGCCAATAATGTCAGTAATGCGGTATCTCTTCTCGCCATCATCTTCAATTTCTTCAGTGACAACACTCTTCTCGATCGGAGTGATGGATGCATAAGCCTCAGGTGTCAGGTAAAGATACTTGAACCCAGAGGAGGGATCTCCGGGTGCATTCCATGCAACACTGAATTTGCTCATCACTTCATCGGCAAGACCAATACGTGCACCAGAGTTGGCAGACAGATAGATACGAGGCACACCCAATTTACGTGCCAATTCAGATGCCTTGAAGAAAACCGCATCTTCCTGAACACCAAAGGAACCAATCTTGAAGGTGATATCATTGGCAATGGTGATCATACGACGTCCTTCGGGGTATTCTGGGGTACGCAGTGTAAGCAACCAAGCGACCATACCAATAGTGTTTGTGCCATGGGCACGGTTCATCTCTTTCAGTTCATTCGTCTCCTCATCTAATACAAGTTCAGAAACAGCCAGAATCTCGGAAGGGATGTACTTCTCTTCAGGGTGCTTGCGCAAATGTTTATTCCATTGGTTTTGTGCAGCCTGACGGAATAACTCTGGGAAATCATAAACATACGTTGTGCCCATCAGGTGTGCCTTGTAGCGGCGTGGCTGGAGCCATTCCTTTGTTGGGTAGGGTGTGGAGACGGGCAACATGTTCATGGGACCAGGTATGCGCGATGTGGACTTGAGTATCCATCCATTCTTCTCTGTGCGGATTTCCTGATAGGTATCAATCTTTAGCACCAATCCAGAGACATTGTCAATCACAAAACGGATGGGCATCGGTGGCTGATTAGGGTGCTTGGTTTGAATATTAAAGCGGATCTCGGCACCTGTAACGCGAAGCTTCCAAAGTCGCTTACCATGACGGTCCACAAAATCATTCACGGCTTGCTCAACCTGGTCAGTCTCTAGTGTAAACGTAGGAATGAAGTTGATGAAGAGATGGTTACAGTCAGAGTTTTTGTATTCTTGAGACACGATCTCGAGAGTATCCAGGATTTCGTTGAGTAAGCGGTCACTTTCGGAAATCAGGTAATCAACAGTACGCATGGAATCTTTGACGCGACCGGGACGAACAAGTGACCGGATAAAGAAGCGACAATCAGATGGGTTTTCCTTTGCAACCGCATAGTAGACATACAACTGTCTTGTTTCAATGGTGACAGGTTTGATATTGAAATTGGAAAGACGCATCAGCTCTAATTGGTAGGCCATGGCAGGCTCAATGTGACGAATGTTTTCATCTTCTGCATAATCCTGGCTCTCACGGAAAGTGAAATAGTCTGGCCATTGATCAGGGCGGCAAACAATAACAGAGGCACGACGAATATGAGCCTTACGAAGATCATCTACATGGTCATTGATGATCTGTACAATCTTGGGCTGCCAGTATGCGTTATCACATTCAGCACTGCTTTGAATGGCAATGTTCAAAATGTTCTCCATACGGCTGTTCTCCTTGTATCCACCATCCTCATAAAAGGCTGTCAGAATACGTGGTAATTCAGTGACAAGCTCATCAAGTGAACGGACAGCACACATGGCACCAGTACGGACAGGCTCGGCCTCAGATTTATTCAGTAAAAACGTTAAATCAGAATACGAGGCAATGCGCTGATCAGCAAGACTCGTTGTATTTGTGGCGGTATTACCCAACGAGAATTTCCAGGCAAGAATAAAAGGATGGCTGTTCAAATTGTAGGCAGTATCAAGAATCTTGTATGCATGATAAGAACGACGGCAGTATACCTCAATGGCAGCCAATGCAACATACGCATCCTCATCAAAAAAGAAATTGGTCAATACATCAAACACATTGAACTTGGTGTCAATCAGATCCTTATATGAATCCAGGTTGGGCGTACGGTGTTCCACTCCACCTCCATATACTCTTTCAGTGACAGAGTTCTTTAGAATCTGAAGCATTTGAGCCTGTCGCTCTTCATACGACGGTAACTGGCAGAGGATGAGCAATTCACGCGCCTTTAAGGTGACCTTTTGAGTGGAACGGCTATCGATTTCTGAAAGACGCTTAAGAATATTAAGGAAATACTTGTCAAGTGTGCCACCGACCGAGGAAGGATAGATGGTTTCAAGTATCAACATGACCAGGTTATTCTTGCTAGTCACCTTGGAATGAGAAAGCATGATGGCGACAACCTTGTTCAAATCATCCTTATTTTGATCACGTAATTGAAGGATCACTTCTTCGTCTCTGGATTGACCACTGAACAAGATCTCAACATCATAGTATTGTTCTAAAATATCAACATAGATGGAATACTCATGGTTCTTGAGGCCGTTCCCGTAACGGGAAACAGCATCGGTAATCGGTTTTGTGGCATTTTTAAAGGCATTCAAATCAGACTGAGACTTTAAGTTTTCCTTTGCAAACGTATCGATAAGGGCACTGATCTCATCTGTAGGGAAAGGCTTCTGGTCGTGCTTTGACTGATCAATAAGTTTATGCAAAGAGGTTTCAAGTCTACCAGGGATACGTCCGGACAAAACGGACATTTCCGCTGCTAATTCAGAGTAAGGCAGAGAAGGGTCTCTTAACGTATCGGTCATGTTTTTGAGTACAGTCTGGAGTAAAGCCTGGTTATCATAACCTTGCATGACATGATTCAACGTCTCCTTTGCAGCCTTGAGGCGCTGATAAGGCTTGTCTCCACCAATATAAGGGGCACAGAAAGGAGGCACTTGACCAGTAAAGGGTAAGGCGTGCTTGACACGACTTGGGTCATCCAATGCTAATATACCAATGATATCACCTGCATCCAAAGCTGTTCCAACCTGCTTGATGAATTGAACATGTCCATCCTCGGTAGTTATCAGCGGCATGTACATTTTCATCACCTCGATTTCTGCATATGCCTCTCCGGCCTTGACATGATCACCATTTTCAAATAACAGGTTGACTAATTTACCAGGACTGGGGCTTCTAAGCTGGGTAGGATCACTTTCCTTCTCCAAAAGACATGTTTTTCCATCAATCATTAAACGTGTGGCTTGGACCTCTTCTCTCGAATAAGTTGTATGTGATTTACCTCCAATGGATATTAAAAGACCACCATCCGATAAATCACGAACACCAACAGATGTTTTAGTGCCATTCAAGTAAAGTGTATAAAGATTGGGTGCAGAGCGGGTTACCGTAAAATTATATTTTACGTTTTCATAGATAAAATCTATAGTGAACACCGTCTTGAGCGTATCACGGCCAGGCACCTGACCTCTCTCAAGGTGCTGCTTACACAAAACCCAGGATTCAAGTGAAGCGCTGTATGCCTTTGTTGCGGCACCACAAAGTACAGCCAACATGGAGTCAGGACGCTCTGCGGTAAGCTTTTTGGAAATGAGCATATCCAACCAGCCCGTATTGATGGTATTATCTGTAAATTCTTCTGTTTCCAATAAACGAATAATATACTCGACTGTTGTTCTAAAGTCACCACGAATAGACAATTCCTTCAAGGCAATTACCATGTTTTTACGAGCCTGTTGGCGATTCTCACCATAAGAGAAGATGTGACCAAATTGAGAGTCACCATACTCATGAAGTCCTCCCGATGAACCAACCGAGAAATAACCCCATACATTTGTACTTGAGCGGAAATTCAGTTCATTCATTATACCCGATGAAGGTTTGAAACCTGCATCCGGATTTTCTGCAGTGATACGAACGGCAATGACATGACCTTTGGGAGTAGGTCGACGATGACTCTCAACTGAAGATGGGTTGGAAAATTCGAAATCAATCTCGGAAGTACCGGTGGGTTGAAGACCATACAATACACGAATGTCACGAATACGGAAAAGGGGGATACCCATGGCAACCTGAAGTTGAGCAGCTGGTATATTGACACCAGAAACCATTTCTGTAGTAGGATGCTCAACCTGTAACCGAGGATTCAATTCCAAGAAATAGAATTTTTCATCGTAGTGACTATAAAGGTATTCAACAGTACCAGCAGAAACATAGCCCACTAATTTGGCAAGACGTACGGCTGCCTTTTCCATTTGCTCAAAAACATCAGACTTGGCAATTGTCACTGGTGCCTCCTCAATGATCTTTTGATGACGGCGCTGAACAGAGCAGTCTCTTCCAAACAAACTAATGGCATTGCCATACTCGTCGGCCAAAAGCTGCACCTCCAAGTGTCTCGCATTGCCTGCCAACTTCATGATAAATATAGGAGATCCGGGAATCTCGCCTTTCACTTGATGGAAAGCACTGGCAAACCCTTCCGGACCATCTACTTTACGAATACCTTTACCTCCACCTCCCTCTGATGCTTTAATCATGACAGGATAACCGATTTGTTCTGCTGATGCCAGACCTTCTTCGGCGGTTGTTATGCACGCACGTTTGTAAGCAGATTCAGGTACTGTGACATGACCATCTTCACCTTGGACGGTCTCTGTTACTCCATCACCACTCCATCCCATGGTGGGTACACTAACACTTTGGGCGACAATGGTGGATGAAATCTTATCACCGAGTGAGTGCATGGCAGATGCGGGTGGGCCGATGAAAAGACACCTGTACTTTGATTTTGCCAACATTTCAGGAAGGCGAGGATTTTCAGAAGCATGGCCCCTAAAGGATACATGTTTAATCATCCCTCTTTTTTTTTTTTTTTACGACAAAAAATTTACCATCCTGCCCAAACAGCATGAGCACCTGTTCGTTCCGCAACATCCACAATCAATTCAACGTTTGCATAATTATTATTGTTGGAACCTCCGGGCACCTCGACATAATTATCGGCCAAACGAATATACTCTGCATTTGCCTTGAGATCCTCCGGGGTGGCCATCACGGTGAACTCGATGGCGCGTTCATCCCCAAATGTTTCGTATGTCCATTTTCGCACAGACCGGATTTCCTTCATGGCGGCCATACCATTGTTGGCGATAAGAATTTTGCTAATGACGGTGTGACCTTCGTTTTCTTTTACAAAATCTCTTACAGCACCTTGAGGTGCTGTTTCAATCGTGTTTCCACCTTTTATAAAAAGTGTCAGAATAAAACAAATATATTGATTTTGTGTTACCTATGAAGTGAGATGGCAATTTACTATGATCGACCATTTTGTAGAAAAGAGAACCCTCTTGTTGAAAAAAATATATATATAAAAGAGATTGAAAAAGAAGATATAAAATATTTACTTTTCCAGTTGTATCACTTATGGCAAATCATAAAAGATGTGAAGATGGCATAACCGAAACATTTATTAAAATCAAGCCAACTATGTGGAGCTCTGTGTCTTAAAAAAAAAAAAAGATTTTGCAAAAACTAAGCATTTATGCCTGGTATGAGCAAATGAGTTTGTTCGAAAAAAAAGAGGTCTTAAAAATCCTTACTGAACATGGTTGGGAGCGTTTCTCGTAAAAAAAGACAGCATTGTGGTGTTTATTTTTTTTAAAGATAAAATAAGTAAAACGCGTACTGTTTTTTTAAAAAAAAAGATAGCCTTTTGAATATATTTTATGTTCAGACTCGTACGATTGTTCACATACCATGTTACAAAAGAGAGAAAACGTACTGTAGTATGAACAAACTGATTTTCAAAAATAAAGTTTTGGAAGCTGCAAGCTTTTTTTTATTTATTATTATTATTTATTTATCAGCAAACACTATACTCACCGGAACTATACCCGATCTTTAATCGGATGGCCTTTTCGACGTTTATATATTACACATGTTGATAAGATTCACCAGTTGACAGCTGAATCTTTTTTTTTTATAGCAATTATATGTTTATTAGGTATAAATAGGAACAACATTTTATATGCTTCTAAAGGGCTAATCAATGATTTCAAGTTTTGTTTAGTTGACGGCTGTATCGACACATTTGAACTTTGGTCCGGTGTAATTATGTTTCCCCCAACCATACCAAAATAGCACAGTTGCTCCAATAACGATTATCAATGATACAC
>VCJG01002793.1:10315-23580 GCA_024140375.1 Backusella westeae | reverse complement strand
TTATTAAAACAAATTATAGTATTAAACAATCGGTAGAGTTATGACTGATCTGGAAACAGTATATGCAATACATAACTTTGAAGCAGAGAATGATGATGAACTATCCTTCGATATCGGTGAACCGGTTATTGTTCTTCAAAAAGATGATGGATTTGGTGATGGGTGGTGGAAGGTAATTTCTAAATTAGTATTTTTTTTTGTCAAGAAAAAGCATATTCCTATAAATATCTAAAAATGGATATCTTCAGGGTCAAAACATAAAAGGCGTTATTGGTTTATTTCCCATGAATTACGTTTCAAAAGAAGATTTTCAGCATAGCCAATACCCTGCTTCTACAAAATCTGAATCAGATAAAAAGAACACGAAGCACCATCCTAACAATGTAATATCTGAAGCAGACTATCAAAATGGAATTCGGCCAGATTCTTCTGTAACATCATCATCACTTGACTCATCCTATACTTTAAGTGATTATTCTCGGCCTATAACAGCAACAACTGCGCCATCTTTAAATTTCTCGGCGTATAGCGCATCAACTGTTGCATCAAATCAACTAAAAAGAAATATAGTCAATACACTGTATCTCCCAGACCTAAAAAAAATATCTCCCGAATACTGGGATATTGACCAAGTTAGCATTTGGTTACATGCAATGGGCTTTAGTAGTGTAGTAGAAAATTTCAAATGTAAGTATCATTTATTCCTCTATCATGTTCACGTCTCTTTGGTTTTTCAACAGCATCCCCTTAAAAAATCCAGAAACGTTGTATAAGTTAATTTTAACTGTCTTACATTGTTCTATAGGTCAAGAAATTACAGGAGATGTCTTGTTAGAGCTTAATATGAACGCTCTTAAGGAGTTGGATGTTCCAACATTTGGGAAGAGATTTAAAATTCAAAATGCAATTAACATCCTTCGAGAGGAATGGTCCAGTCGAAAAAGCCAAAACAGAATATCAATAGCATCTTCAACGTTATCTGACATTCGTAAAAAAGCACGCAGTACATTTATTTCGTCTTCTCAATTATCTTTTGCAACGTCAAATTGTAAAGGTACTTTACCAGGCTGCTGCTACTCTCATAGAGAAAATAGGTCATATAATAACAGAAGTAATAAAATGAGAACAATATACTACGAAGAAGAGGATGAAGATGAAGATGACGAGGATGACGACGAATATCTACCAATAACACCAATGTCTCCAACAGGCCACCCCGTACCGACCTTCTATGATCATACAAGATTTTCTGGTGATAAATATGCAAAAACAACAATTATCGATTCAAATACACCGTATCAAGAGGCAATCAAAAGTGGCATTTCAATGGTTTGAACTTAAAAAGAAACATAAGGAGAAGACAGTTTGTTTAACTTACTCCTTTATGTAGATTGGAGATAAGCTTGATCCGTCAACTATTTTTAACATGTAAGTGAATACAAAATACAATAGAAAATGAAAAGTGACCTTTCCTTTTGTAGAAGTGAAACATTGCTGAATGTAAATAAACCACAGGCTGTCTTGCCAATGGCCCATCACAGCTCAATGAATATCTATTCTCAAAAAAATGATGAAGATAATTTGGCACCCGACATGGAGGGATGGTTACATAAACAAAGCTATAAATACAAAAGATGGAATAAAAGATGGTTTGTTTTGAAGGGACCTAATCTATTTTATTTTAAGAGCCCTAAGGTAGATCTGCAGTAAAACCTAATCATTTCAGACTCAATTAACTTGTGTGTAATAGGATGTTCGAATGAAAGGAATAATTAATCTAAGAGGTTATAAAGTTATTCCTGACGAAACTATTTGCCCTGGACATTACTCTTTCAAGGCACAACACGAAGAGGAGAGAACATTTTATTTCTACACCGATCAAAGCATTAGCATGAAATCTTGGATTACCAGGTTGATGAAGGCAACCATTTCAAGGGATTTCAGCGTCCCTGTACTAAGCTCTAGTGTCGTTCCCACCGTTTCTCTTGATATTGCACTGCGTATGCGTCCTAGACCACCTTCTGTTTTACTCTATAAAAAAGAAAACCTTAAAAACTCTAACTTATCACCTCGATCCTACGAAGCTACCTATGACGGCATTATTTCTCAATCTAACAAATCAGATCAAGCAAGAACGAGTAGAAAAGAAACTGAATTAGACAACCAAGTTCCGAGTCAGGACTCTGGCTTTGATAGCGATGTCAATCATGCAGTAAGCATCCAGGATGACAGAAGCCAATTGGATGACAATGATGACGATGACGATGAAGGAGTCTTTGGAATCAGCCCAGATAATGATATACGAACAAATTCGGAATATATCAACTGGATGAACTCAATTTGCTCAACAAAAATAACAACTTTGGAAGAACTAGACAACAATAATAATCTAATGGAAATCATTCAAAATTTAAGTGGACATAAGTTACCTTTTTCTGACTATGATTTTGTTTTTGAATTTATTGAAAGTCAAGGAATTAAGATGGATACTGAACATCTCTCAAAAGGTAACCTGCGAACTTTTTTTTTAACATTTATTAACGAATTATATATTGATAGAAGATAAATTTTCAAATTTGCTACAAGCAATAATGGAGTGGTCAACAGCCAAGAATAATTAATTCAGTGAATATAATGGTGGTGCTCATAAAAAAAGACACAGTTAATTGAAATGATAGGCTTTTCCTCAACAAAAATGTATTGCTATAATTAATTCTCTTATTATTATTTTATATCATGTTTTCGTTCCAATTGTAACTTAAAATCTGGTATATTTTCACTAATGATAATAAATCAGATTTTGTATATATATAATAGTAAACATCTTTTATTGTTGACGTTTAAAATACTCTATTTACTATATATTGTCCCTTATAACTTATATGGATATCGTATCATACCTTAAAAAACAAAGAATTACACAATATAAAAAAATAAATCATTGAAAGGAGTGGGATTCGAACCCACGCCTCCGAAGAGATCAGGACCTTAACCTGACGCCTTAGACCAACTCGGCCATCCTTCCTTCTTGTTTTGATAATTTTTTATTAAATTTAATTTTAAAATTGTCACGTGACGTGTTGTTCCGGACCGGACTATGATTTGTTCGGTCTCTTTTCCGGTGCTCTTAGAAAAAAAAAACTTCAAAACAAGAACTATCGACTAAAGATTTTATACGAGCCATTTTTTAAGCTTTTCATCTTGGTTTTTGAAATATTTTGCTTAGAGTGTACAACAAACGATCACGAGCCTATGCATTTATGTCTAAGTGATCATAATTATTTGATAACCAAAATAATAAGCGACATACATTTAGGGGTTTTTGCTTAATAAAAATGATTTCTTTTTTTATCAACATGAAATTATGCATGACCTCATAGGTATTGATGAAGTATGTTCTAGTGATCATATTATTCCATTTTTATAGAGTGAAATGAGCTAGCCTATCCATTACAGTATTACAAACTGTGTTCAGTTGGTGTGCGCCCATTGCCATATATTAAAGAAACTCCCCTCTTGGTTGTTTCTTTGATTTCTGAATATATCATATATCTTTTTTTAAGTACCTTGGTTTATTATTATCAATTTTTCCAAATGAACAGTTATACTACTTGGCTTTTAAAAACAAAATAGGTATAATATTCTTCATTTGTTTACGTCTTATTAATACAATTACTTTTTTTATTGTATTCAGGGCAACATAAATCTATCTGAAACAGGACAGGGATCGGAGCGATATCGCTGTTTACATATGTGTAAATGAATGTTCTAACATATAAAATTGTGGGGTTCCATATAGTCAAAACATCGATCGTTTTAGATTGTTGGCCAATATATTATTTTAATAGTTGCTCTCATAAGGCTGTATTTTGGGAAAGTGCGCTATAAAAGTTTTTTCTTGTCAAAGAACAAAATGAGATGTATAATTATAGTTTGATATTAAATTCCAACAGACCAAATAGAAATGATACAACTGGCATTTTTCTGTTATTCAATAGCAGCAAATACCAATAATGATACATCTACATAAAACTTAAATAATATGACTTATATAAATTGTACATTTAATGTATACAGCATGAATGGCAGCAGCAAAACTTAGCTTGGTATGTGTATGATGAATAAAGCACAAAGTAGTAGGAGCTATTAGCGCTTAAAGCTAATAATCATACCTGCCGTAACAATAAAAAGATATAATTATGATCTAATAATTCTAGTTTATATTATGTTCTCTTTTTATCACCTCATATCTTAAGGATCAAAACGACAGCGGCATTGATTAGCTTAGGTTAAACTATTAAGCAAGCATAACCTCCCTTCAAAATGACTCAATTGTTGTTTTCTATTGGTTTGTGTAACAAATCGAAATTTTTTTCGGGAGCATGCAGCACAACCGAGATTCCGCGAAAGAAAAAACTGATTTTAACGATGATGCATTTACAAATATTTTATTTAATGTATAATTTAGTAGAAAATGGGAGCATAAATAACGTCTAAGAGGATTGCTTAACCATTTTAGATTCACTTTTGGGAGAAATAGGGTCAGGAAGTTCGAGCACAGCTCTTAACTGGGCATCAGGGGGCTCTCGGTGTGACTTTTTATCGTCTCCGACGTAAATTGATAAACCTGCTGAAGCCATAAGAACAGCTATGGTAACGGCCTGCGCATACATACGAGCCTGAACAACCTTTTGTTGTGTTGTGAGATACTTGTTGGAAAAGCTATAGCCGAGTGCACCAACCATAGAGGCAGCCCAAGACATACCTTTTGTCGCAAAACAATTTTTAGTAACCCCAAATAACCCAAGCCTTTCCATCCCTTTACGTACCAATAAATGACCAACGATTGTCGTTTAAATAGAGCATGGATCTTTCAAAGCTGGATAAATGTTCTTCAGGCTGACGATTTTGTTGTAATAATGCAATCATTTCCTCGTCTGTATAACCAAGTTCGCGATTCTCATATTCAGTTACGGCACGATCAGAGGCGAACAGGAAACCAGCAGTAGTACCTTTAACAAAACTGTCAATATACATACCCTCAAGAACCAATAGTGTATAGTCTTATACTTACTTGAAGCGGCCAAGATGGATTGCATAGGTCTACCCAAAGCTCTGAATTCAGGGGATCTACGGAAAGTAAGAACGGTAGCTACAGCACCCAAACCCAAACCAATGAATGCACCCTTGATACCACTGGAGAAGTAAAGACCTTCTCTTTCTTTCTCTTGTGCAGGACTCAGTTTTTTCGACATGTTGTAAAAATAATAATAGTTTTGTGAAAGAAAAAGCAAATAATTTAATCTTGTAACCCCAGTTTATATCGAAATGATCTTGATACGGCCCGGACCGGGTAAATCGAAAAGTGGCATGTTTCTGAAATAGCTGCAGCCAAAAAGAATATCCATTTGGTAAATTCAAATCGAGATCTCCATTGTTTACTTTTTTCTTTGTTTCCCCCTTCAAATGATGTTTGTTGCTGCATTTTCTATTTACTTTAAAGGGTCAAAGACCAGGCAAATCGGAATAATTATTATTATAACATGGAATACAAAAAAAAAAACTATTAGAGTATCATTAAATCGTCAGGTATTCGTAGATACCACGATCTCAAAGTGCAAGTTTATCATCCTAAAAGTATAGAGCGCGTTTCTGTTTAGTTTACATAAAATTAATCTTGCTCTCTTTAAATTCTATATGGCAGAGGAGAATATTTTTTAACTCTTGGTGAATGTTTATTATTAAAACAAATGTATTAATTCTTAAGCACTGTACAAAGGTATTAGATATTAAAAAAACTACAAATGCATGGTTTAATACTTTTTTTGTCTTGAGAATCGATGGAACAAAAAGCGATTTTAACCCCCGCAAAAAGCGAAGATCATTTATCTAAACAACTCTTCTATTTTATGTATCATAATGCTCACGATATTTATACATCTAGAATATTCACAGAGAAATGTTTTTAGAGCTGCGAATAGTATCCGGATGCTTATATTTAATATAGCAAGTACATTTGTTGATATTCGCACGGAATCTTTTAAGAAGTAAATCAATAGCATATGCGAGGTAAATAAAGTTTAATGCTGGTAATTTATCAAAGTTTTATCTAAACTTTTGAGCTTCTTTGTTTTTGTGTATCTCTTTTATATAATAAATCTTTAAATATGATATAAAAACATAGTTTTTACAAATGAGAGTTAACAACTCTAATAACGCATGCCATGTCATTCTATTCCATTAAAAAACAAAGAATGATATTTACTATATCTGTTATAATTAATTAACAATAATAAAACGTAAGCTGTTTATAAGTATACAGACAAATATCCTGCCTTTGTTGGTAAAATAACTTCGTTATTCAATTTTTGTAGTCCCAGTGTTGTCACTGAGGTGTACAATGTCTTAGACAATATAGAATTTTTCTGTGCATGTGTCAGTTATTGGAGAATATCAATCACCTATTGATAATATCATATGATATTATTAATTATGTAGTTCTATGCGATACCGCTATTATTACACCAAGATATATAGAGGTAAAAGAGATATTGTTTTTTTATGTTTTATTTTTACGCTTTTCTAAATACGTATGTACAAAAGGTACTAGCATTTTTAATAGCTCTAATCATGCTATTATTGACATGTTTTCTTTAGGTTTATCCAATAACTTCATTTAATTGTTACAAGTTTAGTAATTTCTTTATCTCTATTGCGATGATGCACTGAAACGGATCATGGCTGTTACTTCTAGACCATCCGCTTTCGTAAACAAACAAACATAGACCAATCATACATCAACAACCATCACATGATAGTAAAGACTTCGCTCATAAAGTACATAATCAGATAATCACTTCCTTTTCTTTCTTTTGTAATTCCGAGAGTGTTTTTTCTTTAATATATAAAGGATTGGTTTACAATTAAAAATTATCAAAACCTATAATATGCTACTTGTCCAACCGTTTGATCCATATCAAGAAGAGCAAAAAAAGCTTTCTTTTTTTACACGCTGTCGCATGATATCAAGACGAACTAGGGATGCCATACTAGATATAAAAAGTAGAGTCCATACAGCTAGAAGGTTTGCCCATGCCAAGTTACCAACACCTATGCTGCTAACTCCTTTTCCACCCCAACCTTGGTGCTGTTGCTACTATCATTGTTCTTATCCTCCAGATCCTTTTATAATGTCACTTATGCTACCACCTCCCCCACCAATCCATTTCACTCAGGTTGTGCCTTATCCTGTTTGTCTTCATTTTTCTCTTGAGCCATCAATGCCTATAGCTTCATCAGGTCGAGATTTTGATATTGATGACAGGAGCATCTCTTCAGATTCCAGCTCTACTTTGGAAAATGAATCTGATTACTTTGATGATGAGTACGAGAAGGTAGAATCTCCCAAATTTTCCTCAACTTTAGTGTCGCCAGGATTCCATCTTAGCCAACCGCGTGAATAAAAAGCTTTGCTGGTTCCAAAGATACGCCTCCCTTCTAAACAATATAATTTAATACAATACTATTTCAAAAACGAATCAATTAAAAGCTAAATGAAAGAAAATAAAGGATATTAGTACTTGACTTAGTTTTATTTCCTTTCCTTCTCTCTTCTATTATTTTCTTTTGTTTATTTTTAACAACAGCTAACTTGAAAAGAGCAGTTCATCTGACTCAGCTCAATGGTTACACATTCTTACCTTTACAATTGTAAAAACCATTAGACTTTGAACACTTGTACAAGACACAAATTAAGCTTTTTAACGCCACAACACAATTGTTTGTATTTCATAAATGAGTCGATTTTTTTTATTATTATATTTTATATTTGAAAGAAATTTACATTTTTTTTTATAGATAAAAAAAGGGGTGAGATCACAAGGACTCAGCAACCCCGATTAAGAATGTGTACAATAGTTAATAAGTATTATGGTCGAGCATATACATAAATAATAAATAAATAGAAAAGGATTGGAGAAAGCGGGAAATAGAAAGGGTGGCGATTATGCCACAGACACAACGTGCTTTTTTGCGACGTGTCTATTTAAAGCGTCTTTTCGGCTGAATGTGCAGTTACATTGTGAGCAGTTGAAGGCCCGTTCACCATTGTGAACTGTAGAGACGTGTCTTGCAAGATCGTGCTTACGGTCGAATTGCTTATTACATATATTACAAGGGAAAGGTTTTAATCTGTTGGGATTATGTGTTTTCATATGGCTGCTAAGATTATATCTTCGAGTGAAGTGCATTCCGCAAAGTAAACATTCATGATTTTGGGTATTTTGTACGGCGGATCGCTTGTTCGCTCTTCGCTTGGCTGGTTTTGCTTCATAAGTATTAATTGTGCTGTCCTGCAGCTTACGTTTGTTGTTTTTTGTTTGTGTCACAAGAGGAGGATTAGTGTTGACATTGTTTGAAGGAATGAGAGGGTGTGTATTATCATCAGCATAGTAATCATCCATTAAAAAGTCGTTGTCGAAAGGGATAATGGCATCCATGTCACTTTGAGAAAACATATTTGCTTCATTATTGGATGAATCAGAGTATACATTATTGCAATTATCTGATGAGAGAGGAGGAAATAAAGAGTCGAAGTCTTCGTCTTTACAAGTGGGGGTTTGTTCAATAGCTAACAATGATATATCTCCGTTATATGGTTGTACACTCATTGCGTTGGATACATCGTGCCATGGGCTATCGTTTTTAAGATATTTGGCGACTTGAACATCATCCTGAAGATCGGGATTAGAGAAAGCGCAGCTATTATAGACACTTGTTGCAATATATGGTGAATTTTGGAAATTGGTTAAGCTTGGTGTAAACGCTGAGCTTGGTGTAAAAGGTGTACTTATACATGGATCTAGATAGGGGGTATCGATGATGGGTGATTCTCCTAATACTGCGGCGGCAGCAGGAGTGACATCTCCAATAAGAGTGGAAAAGTCATTTTGTGGTGATTCTGAGGGTTCGCCAAGAGCGATAGCAGCAGCTAAAGCAGAACGATTCGATTCAACTATTAGTTTGCATGCTTCAACAAATTCAGAAACCATATTATACTCACCATCAATTTCACTCCAAATTTTGGCAAAGTTGTAGTTATATGTGTCAGAGTTCATTTTGCTGGTGGGTTCGAATAAGAAATCGTGGACGTTATTGAAGTTAAATTGTTGGTTGGATGAAGACATGATAATGCTGCGGTAGGTTAAGTTAAGATGAAAAAAGTTGTTGTATTGTGTATATTTTAGTAATGAGTTTTGTATTTAAGGGTATATAGGCTTTTTTCTTTTCTTTATTTTGGTTTTTAGGTTTAACAGAAAAGAAAAGAAGATTTGAATGAAAATAAAAGTTATAAAGTAAAGAAAAGAGTACGTTTTGAAAGAGAAGCTTTCCCCATATTTATACTAAATTTGAATTGCGCAGCATAAGCTTTTGTGATACATCAAAATGAGTCACACCCGATAGGAGTCTCGGTGGGCTGGTGGTAAGTCACTGTATTTGACTTTATTTAATGCGTGGTTGCCATGGTAACGATAGGCTAAATTTTGACTGTTCCACTGATGAGCGTCATTCATTTTGACAAGAAAGGACGCAGCCACACCTCCTTTCCGTTGCCTTTTTCAGTTGTTGAAAATGGAGTTCCCTTTTATTGACTTTGTGTAATTTATTCTTTTTTATGGTTCACTTTAATGCTCTTTGCACAACTGGAGAAAAAGAAGAGTAAAAAGAATATCTGATAGTAATTAAAATTTTAAACCACTAAGTATCAATAAATCAAAGTGAAATTGAAATTACTTTGAAAAATGGAATTGTGATCTATGGTTTATAAGTATATATATTTCAAATCCATCTACCAGTGATGGATTTAATTTTAGTAATAAATGTTTATATTAAAAGCAAGCAAACACTTCACATTTAGATAAATAAAGAATATATTGAAGGAAAAGCTTATATTTTTGACACTATCATATGACTCAATTGAATTAAGTAAACTACAACTATAGTGAATGGGTTTTATAATGCATAATATCTTTGAGGTTTTTTTAAACCATCAGTAAGGCTTTATGTTTTGCTTTTTTCAAACTTCACGTATACATGAGTCGCTATTTTTATTTCCATGGTGGACCGAAAAAATAGTATAAAAATAAAACGAGATATATATTGAGCGTTGACGGGAGTATAAGGATTTAACCAAGTAATATTTAGATCATACTAACATTTATTGAATACTTATCATCATCCTATTTTATATATACATATATAATCGATGTTGTTGACATGTTTGTTGAACCATTTATGTTTTCCCACGTGGTTGAAGCAGAATTGCCACATCAATTAGTGCTCATCTTCCCTAAAATACGTGGAGCTCTGCTGGACTAGTCTTAATACACTGGTACATTCTATAGTGGTGTTAAAAACTTCGAGATAGCTTGGTATGCAGAATCCTGCTAATAGTATATTTTTTTAATACAATAAAGTATTGTAATGATCTATAAATAAAACCCAATCACATGATAACAGATGTCTTTACTAAATACAAGACCGAGAAAAAAAAATATCCATGAACATGAGGTGAAAGGTTGTATTTAGTGGCAGGACAATTTACATGAAAATAACACATTAACCAGTCGTCTTCAATGGGTTGTAAAAGTATTTTATGATATTGAAAACATGTTGAAAACAAACAAACTGTCAGTTTTAGCTGCGCCATTTTGATATTCCAACTCTTCATTTTATTTTTGTAAAAGTTAATGAGTATCACAAACTTCGCTTTTTTTATTGTGCGTCCATAAGATATATACATAGACGTTCAAATTAAAAATACAATAAGCGTCAGAAAAAGCTATTGCATGAGGATTAAATTTAATGCACAAAAAGTATTGAGATATATATGCGAGAATAATCATCTTCCTACTGTCAATACTCGCCTCATTTATAAATTAGGGACGTTGGAAAATAATTATCTCGTGACACCATAGTCCTTGTGATTCACTGTTTGGTTTAATTTTGTAATGCTAAAAATAACTCAGAATCGCTCTTTTTTTTAATTAGTTGGGGATTGGAATTAAATAACATTCTTGAACTTTCTACTCATGTTATAGTATTATTTAACAATAGCGTGCAGATTAATGAAAAATACAGGGTCTCTTTTACTTTTTTTTACAATAATTATTTACTACCACTAATTACAAGCATCTAAATAAAAAAAGGGGGGGTGATGAAAATTGGATTGAAAATTAAAGTTAAGCCTTAAGGTTCTTAACAGCAGCGGCAATACTAGCGACTACACGCTCAATAGCCAAATCAGTCTCTTCCTTGGTGATAGTAAGAGGAGGAATTAAACGAAGAGTCTCATAAATAGAGGTAGTCAAAATAATGGTATCAAGTTTAAGTGCTTCACTTGCAACAGAGCTTGCAAAACCGTAAGGAACACCCAAAAATTCTAAACCAATCATAAGGCCTTTACCACGAATGTCACAAGTAACGCCTTCTGGTAAAAGAGCAGGGATCTTTTCTCTTAAACCACTGAAGAATTGTTCAGATCTATTTTTTTTTGTTAGGTTTTATCCATAATAGCAACGGCATTCAAAAAAACAAAGAATTTATATATTCTATCTTACCTAGCATTACAGTTGTCCAAGAGTTTTTCTTCCTCAAAGATCTGGAGGGTAGCCTTAGCAGCTGCAACAGCAACGCAATTTCCGGAATAGGTTCCACCCATTGATCCTGGAGGCTGCTTGTCCATGAGTTCTTTACGAGAAACAATGGCGGAGAGAGGATATCCGGAGGCAATACCCTTAGCCATGACCAAAATATCAGGTTCGACGCCAAAGTGTTCGACTGCGAACATCTTACCTGTGCGTCCAAAACCAGATTGGACCTCATCACAGATCAGTAAGATATCGTATTTATCACAAATCTTTCTAAGTCCAGCCATAAAGTCTGTTACACAAAAGAAAGACGTCAATAAAAAAGGTTTAGCCATGTTAAAACAAAGCAAAAAGATGAGGTGGATACTTACTTTGGGGAGGAACAACATAGCCGCCTTCACCTTGAACAGGTTCGATTAAAATAGCAGCAGTATCTTGAGGAGCAGAACGTTGCTTCAATAAAATCTCGAGTTGTTGAAGGGATTCTTCACCACACCATTCAGGAGTGAATTGTTCTGGGTCCTTTTTACAAGCAGACCATTGCTGGAAGTAAGGATAAGGAGCGCAATGAACACCAGGCATTAATGGACCAAAACCTGCACTGTAAATGGTCTTTGAAGTAGTCAAGGCCATAGTACCGAATGTACGACCGTGGTAAGATCCCTGGAAAACAATGATGTTCTGCTTTTTGGTGGCATGTCTAGCTAACTTGACAGCAGCCTCAACAGCTTCAGAGCCAGAGTTCCAGAAGAAAAAGGTATCAAGTCTAGGAGAAGGCATTTTTGGTAAAAGGCCTTCAATAAGATCAAGCATAGGCTTTTGATAAAAGATATTGACTTGACCGTGACTAATGTTGGCGGCTTGTTCTTGAACGGCCTTTACAACGGTGGGGTGGCAATGACCTGAAAAAAAAAATAGCAATTTAAGCATATTGCACTTTGATACTATTACACCTCTTTTTGTTTGTTATTTTTATTACATACCAGTGTTTGTCACACCAATACCAGTAGTAAGATCAAGATATTCCTTTCCATCAGTGCTGTAAATATATGTACCCTTTGCTCTTTCGATAACAAGTTCGGTAGATCTTCCAATACCGTGAGCAATATGCTTTTTACCAAATTGAGCAAGATTTTCGGATGAAGACATTTTTATTTACAAATATTAAAGTATATATATGAATAAAAAGAAAGATAATAAATGAAAACAGAAGTAATGCTCAATCTAATGATGGCCCTTTATATACCAAAAAGCTAATCAAGAAAATTGATTTTACCCAATTTGAATATCCGGGAAATCTCTCCACATAGCAAAACATGTAAAGCATTTGTCATCCTTGTCCAATCAAGCAGAACAGGCTCCTTCCATATGCGGAGAAAAATTAATTTTTGAAGTGGAGTACGCATACTACTAAATGAATAGCCGCCATACACCGTAAAGTGCGTGCGAATAATCGAAATATTAAAAAGAGCGATAAAGTTTATTACAAAAAAAAAGACACTTCTTTCCTAATTTGGATGGTCAGTAATGTTGATTTCGTTATCAGCATTCCGATTTTGTTGTTTTTAGGTTGATAAAAAAAAATCCAAAGATCAAGATTAAAGTAATTGTGGATTC
>VCJG01002782.1:0-11139 GCA_024140375.1 Backusella westeae | reverse complement strand
TTATTTTTTTTTTTTTTCATCCCCCTCGCTCTTCTTGGTCTCTTTGTTTTTCCCCTTTCTTATTTTTATTATCCCTTTTTATTTTCCATTCTTTTCTTGTCTCTAACGCGTATTTCTTTCTTTTTTTTTAGTACCTTTTCTTTCCTTCTTAAACAATGACAGATATCGTTGAAGCTGACGTTGACTCTATCATATCGCGCCTTTTGGAAGGTAAATTTTATCTTGTTATTTTATTGTAATTTTTTCATTTTATATTAAAATTCTAAATGCTTTCTAGTCAGAGGAAGTCGCCCCGGAAAGCAAGTTCAACTTGGAGAACATGAAATCAAATACTTATGCCAAAAAGCACGCGAAATATTTATGAACCAGCCAATTCTCTTAGATTTAGAAGCACCAATTAAAGTATGCGGTGATATTCATGGTCAATACTATGATCTTTTGCGATTGTTTGAATACGGCGGATTTCCTCCCGAAGCAAATTACTTGTTCATGGGCGACTATGTAGATAGAGGAAAGCAGTCGCTTGAAACCATTTGTTTGTTGTTGGCTTACAAGATTAAATACCCTGAAAACTTCTTTATTCTTCGCGGTAACCATGAATGTGCAAGCATCAATCGTATCTATGGCTTTTATGATGAATGTAAGTGTATTATTAGCAATATGGGTGTAAGTATGTGGTCATTGACATGTAATATTACCATGTGTGCATATAATAGGTAAAAGACGATATAATATAAAGTTGTGGAAGATATTTACCGACTGTTTCAACTGCTTACCCATTGCTGCCGTCATTGATGAGAAGATTATGTGTATGCATGGAGGTCTTTCACCTGATTTACAGACAATGGAACAAATTCGTAGAGTCATGCGTCCTACAGATGTACCTGATACAGGTAAAGTGTCTTTTTTGTTTTGTAATTAGGAATAAGAGTGGGGCTTGTGTATATATATGAGCGTGTTTTTCTAATCTTGTCAAAAACAAATAGGTTTGCTTTGCGATTTGTTATGGTCTGATCCTGATAAAGACATTAC
Source organism: Backusella westeae (assembly GCA_024140375.1). Taxonomy (NCBI): domain Eukaryota; kingdom Fungi; phylum Mucoromycota; class Mucoromycetes; order Mucorales; family Backusellaceae; genus Backusella; species Backusella westeae. Next base: position 10,107 of record VCJG01002782.1, on the reverse strand, counting down.
TGGCTGGAGTGAAAATGATCGTGGTGTGTCATTCACATTTGGTGCAGACATTGTGTCTCGATTCTTACAAAAGCACGATTTGGATCTTATTTGTCGTGCTCATCAAGTTGTGGAAGATGGATACGAGTTCTTTTCAAAGCGTCAGCTGGTTACCATTTTCTCTGCACCCAATTACTGTGGTGAATTCGATAACGCAGGTGCCATGATGAGTGTGGATGAATCTTTGATGTGTTCTTTCCAGGTAAAGCATATTAATGTGGTTTGTGTGTGTTCTTTTAATTAAAATCATGTTTTCTATAGATTTTGAAGCCTGCTGAAAAGAGAGCAAAATACGGTTATAACGGCGGGAAAGTAAAGTCAAGACCAAAAGCATAAAAATATAATACAAAAAATGGTCTTTTTTTTTTCTTTTTTTTTTCTTTGCTCCTTCCCCCCAAATTTTTTTTCTTTTTAAAAAGAAAAGAGGGAACCTTGACTCTTAATGAACCTCTCTTTTTTTTTACAAACAAAAAAAAACCCAAAAAAAAATATATTCTCAAAAAAAAAAGACAAACATACAAATGAAGAAAACTCTTTATTCTATTTTTCTCTCCTCTTTATATCTTTTTATCATATATTAAACATATAAAAAAAGCACATTCAATAGAAAACAATAATAATAACGAAAACCCATATTATGATTTTATATTTATAAATTATTTTGATTTTATTTCTAAAAAAAATATGAAGGAGTGGAAAAAAAAAATAAAAGGGAGGTTGCGTAATGTTTAAAGAGATGAAAAACTTATTTAGTTGTTGGTAAAGACAAGAGCAAACTTGATACCGTTGACATCTTGATCTTCTTCAATGATAAGCTTCTCTTCAGACTTTTGGGTTTCAGAGCTAACCAAAGGCTTTCTGATGGTCTTGACCAAAGTGGCCTCCTGGTTCTTGAGCACCTTGAGGAATTCGGCAGAGGGCTCACCAGCAAAACGATAGTACATGTTGATGTTATCGGTGGGTAACAAGTTGGCCTTCTTTCTCAAACGCTGGACACGGTTGATGATCTCACGGGCAACACCCTCTTCTTCCAATTCGGGGTAGAGCTTGATGTCAATCAAGACGAGAGAGTCACGGTCAGTGTTGGCCTCATACTGGGCATTGTCGGAGGCTTCAAAGTAACGCACAACGTTCAAATCTTCGTCAGTGACCTTGATACCGGCAACAACAATCTCCTTGGTCTTGATAAAGTTCTTGATGTCCTCGCTGGTCAAGTCGGGGAGACCCTTCTTGACCTTGACGGCATCCTTCTTGAGCTTCTGACCCAATACCTTCCAATCTGCTTCGGCCTTGTACTTGACACCATACTTGTCTTCATTGTCGGTGATGACAATTTCACGAACGTTCAATTCTTCAACAATGTAGGACTCGAGAGCCTTGATATCTTGGTGGTATTGAGGATCAGAGTGGATGACAACCAACTCCTTGAGAGGAGTCTTGAGAGAGATGTTTTTGCGTTCACGGATGGTACGGCCCAACTCAATGACGGACTGCATGCGACCAACAGCACGTTCAATCTCGGGATCAAAGTATTCTTCACGGACACTGGGGAACTCCAAGAAATGGATAGACTTGTCATTGACGACATTGGGGTTCTTGGGGGTGAAGTTCTTGAGGTTTTGGTACATGTTTTCGGTCAAGTAAGGGGTGAAGGGAGCCATGGTTTGACAGAGAGTGAAGAGAACTTCGTAAAGTGTGTTCATGGCCATCTTGGCATCATCCAAACCGTTATCACCCTTCAATCTCTTACGGTTGAAACGGACGTACCAGTTGGTAAGAAGATCAATCATGCGGAGCAAGCGGGGGACGACAGTGTAGAGTCTGTAGGCACCCATCTCTTGACGAATGAATTGAATAAGAGACTGGCAAGAGGCCAAGACCCAACGATCCATGACATTGTCAGACTTCTTAATGTCGTGATCATACATGAAATCAAAATCAAAGTCCTTCTTCAAGACGGCGGTTTGGGTAAGGAAGAACTTGTAGGCATTGTACCAGGGAAGGAAGACCTTGGAGATGACCTCCTTGACACCTTCCTCCTTAAACTTGAGGGTTTCGGCACGGACAACGGGTGAGTTGATCAAGTAAAGACGGAGGGCATCGGCACCATACTTGTCAACAACAATTCTAGGTTCGGGGTAGTTCTTGAGACGCTTACTCATCTTCTTACCATCAGCAGCCAACACAAGACCACTGGCAATGACATTCTTGGCAGGAGGCTTGTTAAAAAGGTGGGTGGAGAGCACAAGCAAGGTGTAGAACCAACCACGGGTCTGATCAATACCTTCAGAGATGAAATCGGCAGGGAAGGCGTTCATGAGCTTTTCCTCGTTTTCAAAAGGATAATGCTGCTGGGCATAAGGCATGGAACCGGACTCGAACCAACAATCAAAGACTTCCTCAGTACGACGAAGGACACCCTTACCCATCTTGGAGGGAATGGTGATATGATCGATGCTCTCACGATGGAGATCAGTGATGGGAGAAACACCACTCAATTCCTCAAGCTCGGCAATGGAACCAACACAGACTATCTCCTCAAGATCGTCACTGACCCAGATGGGCATGGGGGTACCCCAGAAACGGTTACGAGAGACGTTCCAGTCACGGGCATTGGCAATCCAGTTGGCGAAACGCTTTTCTTGGACAAAGGAAGGAACCCAACGCATCTGCTTGTTGCACTCGAGAATCTTGTCAACAATGGAAGAGACACGGACAAACCAAGAAGGAACGGCCTTGTAGATCAAGGGGGTATCGGATCTCCAGCAGAAGGGATAACTATGCATGAATTGGGATTGAACAATCATGCGGCCCTTGGCCTTGATGTCCTTTTGGATCACCTTGTCAGCATCCTTGATGTACATACCAGCATAATCGGTGATAACTTCTGTGAAACAACCGTTATCGTCAACGGGGCAGGGCAAGTGGCCATCGGCATCGATGGCACCGTGCTCAATCAAGACGCGGTAATCGTCCTCACCAAAGGCGGGAGCGTTCTGGACAATACCGGTACCAGAGTCGTCAGTAACGTAGGTATCGACATAGACCTTGAAGGCCTTGCCCTGGAACTCTTCCTTGTAGTAATCAAACATGGGGACAATATCCCAGCCCTTCATGGAGGCACCCTTGAAACGTTCAAGGATGGTGAACTTAGCCTTCTTGGGGTCCTTGTAAACCATGGTGAGACGCTTCTCCATCAAGATGTAGTTGTTGCCAGAGGCCTCGTCCTTGATCTTGATGTATTCAAACTCGGGGTGGACACTGACACCAAGGTTACTGGGCAAGGTCCAAGGGGTGGTGGTCCAAGCCAAGAGTTGGGTGGTGGGGTCGCTGACGAGGGGAAAACCGACAACAATGGCGGGGTCGTTGACGTCCTTGTAGTTTTGAGAGGATTCAAAGTTGGACAAGGGAGTGTGACAGGCGGTGGAATAAGGCATAACCTATTTTCATTCATTTAAAAAAAGAAGAGAAACGAATAAGAAAACATTGCATATATTTAAACGTAAACACAATTTCTCTTCCTCTCTCTCTCTCTATATCTCTTTTCTGTTGTATTTCCCCCTTTCTGTTCTCTTTCTCTTTTCCATTATTTTCCGTTTTTCTCCCTCCTTTCCCGTTTCCTCAATCTACTTACTCTTTGACCACGGTAAACCTGTCCCTTATCAAACAATTGCTTGAAGACCCACCAAACAGACTCCATAAAGGTAGGGTTCAATGTCTTGTAATCGTTATCGAAATCAATCCAACGAGCCATACGCTCAACGGTAGAGCGCCATTCAGTGGCATATCTCATGACAATGGATCTACATTCAGCGTTGTACTTATCAATACCCATAGCCAAGACATCATCCTTGCTCTTGATGCCCAAGGTTTTGTCAATTTCGTATTCAATAGGAAGACCGTGTGTATCCCAACCGAAACGACGTTCGACATTGTGACCAGTGTTGTGAGCATAACGGGTGACAATATCCTTGATGGTACCGGCCAACAAGTGACCGTAGTGAGGAAGACCAGTAGCGAAAGGAGGTCCATCAAAGAAAGCAAAGTTGGGCTTGTCTTTGTTGAGTTCTAAAGATGTTTTGAAGGCATCGATTTCCTTCCAGAATGCAAGGATCTTTTCTTCTTCCTGAGGGAAGCTATTTAAAATATTAAAATGTTAAAATCCATCTTGATAAATTATCACCCATTTATTTATTATTAATATCAGGAATTCTCCAGAATAAACAAAAATAAATAAACAGGTGCTCAGTTTCATAAAAAAAGAGGCGTTGACATTTACTTGAATTGACCAGATACTAAAATAGAAAAGAAGAAGAAAATAAGTTGGTGAATTGTTGAAAAAAAAAAAAATAAAGCAAAAGTAACTTACAGTCTGCTAAAGACATTTGTTATAGAAAACTTAAAGAAAGAAGGTTTTAAAAAAAGAAAATAAATCGCGTATATAAAAAATAATTAAGACCTTGAATCAAGTCACTTTTTTTTCCTTCTATTATTTTCCAGCTCGTCTAATATAGTTTTTGAATTTCAAGCTACGCCACTTTGGTTACCTAAGCCACGGATAAACAGTGATGCTGCCTGACTCACATTATTTTGGTTGGTTAAAAATTGCAGAGTTGAAAAAAGGGGGTTTGATGACCTTTCTTGCTTGTATTTGTCAGCCCTTTGTCATATAGAAGAACAGAGACTAGATACTATGTTTATTCACCTTATCCGGTTATTTATTTATTTCCCTTTGCATAATAGACAGTGTTACTTTTGAAGCAGCTTTTTCTTTGATTAATAACACATATTTGCCACTAATAGCTTATATAGAAAATAGAAAAAAAAATCAAACAACTTAGCCCGGCGCACGTCTCCATGTCTCCTGACCAGATGAATCATTTACAATCATAATACAGAAAAACCAATACATTTGGCTCTCTTGCTTTTGTTTTTCTCACTGTTTTCTCAAGCTGACCACATCAAACATTTACTTTTTCAAAATTAAATCTCAGTCATCAACATCTAAACCACTCCATCAATTCACAAAACTGCAAAATGGCTCAAAGGTTTTGATATGTCAAAAAATCATTTCCTTTGACTTTTTCTTTATTATAAAATATTGGATTAGTAACAGACTATGCCACATTCTAGATCATAGAATGTATTCTCATGTGAGCTGTCAGGAGGCATTTGACATCACAAAAAATAGCACTCATTCATGGCAAGTACCTATTCTTGAGGATATCACCATTTACTATATGCTGCTTTGAATTTCTTTTTTTGTACTTTTCTTCACATTTTCTATATATATTTGACCATCCATGTCTACAAAAAGAAGCAGAGAATTACATCAAAACGGGGGAAATGTCTTGTTTCCCTTTATGTAATCATCATCTAGTAAATTTGTCTCTATTACAATGCTTTATAGAAGAAAAATACTGACATCCGTTTGATATTCGCAATGAGAGAGAGAAATGGTCAATTTCACAGGAAACCTCTTTTCAGGCACTTATCAACACACACCATTTAAGTCCAGAAAATATCTTTGTGTGACCCAATTTATATAATTCTCAAGTTAAAAAGTACGCAGATCATTTTGTATAAAAATACCACAAAAAGCAGCGCTTGTGTATTTTTCGAGTCGTCCATACAGATAAAACCATAGAAAACTCTTTATCTACATTCCAAAACATTTAGCTACTCATTCAACATGATAGTACGAAAAACATGACGATGGCTGGCTTGATTTTTTAGCATTAAAATCAACCTTTTATAGATCATCCTTTCTTTACTGACTTTGCATCATTTCCACTTGTATATAAACAATGAAAGAAGATGGTCGAGATTAATTGGAGTCATTCCTTTTATAATCAAGGGAAACCAAGATATGATAAAAGCAAACAAGTGTACCATATTCCACATTAATGAGACAGAGAAAATCAAGATGATCCAGCGTACTTACCATATTAGGTAAAAAAGATGAGATGCAAAAAAAAATAAAAAAATAAAAAACCTTAATAATAGCTCATCTTCTCTCTTTCTCTCTCTTTTCCTTCTCAATTTAAACCGTATATCACCATGCCTGCTGAAACGAAACAAAAGGATCCCGTATTTTCACTCATTTCTGGTGCATTCGCCGGTGGTATTGAGGGTATCGCCACCTACCCCACCGAATATGTAAAGACACGTCTTCAGTTACAAGCCGGTGGAAAGCTCCAAGCCGGTGAGATCAAATTCAAAGGCCCTATTGACTGTCTTGTCAAGACAGTGCGTACACACGGTGTTACGGCCATCTATACCGGTGTTTCTGCTCTTGCCATTGGCAATGCTGCCAAGGCAGGTGTTCGTTTCCTTACTTATGACCAGATTGCAAATGCCTTGAGAGACAAGGATGGCAATTTGTCTGGATTGAGAAGCATGTTGGCAGGTTTGGGTGCGGGTATGACGGAGGCTGCTTTGGTAGTGACACCTTCCGAAACCATAAAGTAAGGATCCCATCTAGTAACAATGATTATTTATTAAACATCCCCCTTTTGCAGAACAAAATTGATCCACGATAAAAACAGCGCGTCACCAAAATATAAAGGCTTAGTACACGGTACAAAGACAATCATTGCCGAGGAGGGAATTGGAGGTATATATCGAGGATTGGGACCTGTGATGGCCCGTCAGGGAGCCAACAGTGCGGTGCGATTCACCTGCTACTCTTACTTCAAGACGGCACTCCAGAACTGGAGAGACAAAGGGGATGAGCCATTGCCTTCCACCCATACATTTGCAGCTGGTGCTATGGCTGGTATTGTTACTGTGTACACAACAATGCCCTTGGATGTTGTCAAGACACGCATGCAGAGTCTAGAGGCACGTGAACTATACAAAAACTCGTTTGATTGTCTGGTCAAGGTCGTCAAGCAAAACGGCATCTTTTCACTGTGGAAGGGCACAACACCTAGATTGGCTAGATTGATCTTTTCGGGTGGTATTGTCTTTACTGTTTATGAGAAAGTTTACCATGGTTTAGAATTGCTTAGAAAGTAAATAAAGAACACTGTAATATACCAAATCATTTTAATGCTTCTGATTGGCCATTTCTTTTTTGGGAGGGTATTTCATATGAACTGCGGTACTTTTTTCTCTTCCATATTTATTTTTTTTCTGGTTCTATAATTCATGGAGGATTGCATTAGGGAAATTACTGAGACTGGGGAAACCCAACTTGATCCTTTAAAACTAAAGGTTTTACTTAATAAACATAAAGTATTTATTTTGTAATAAATACCGACTTGATTACTTTTTAGTTGATAAAAAAGCATTTAAAACATTCTAATGAGCTCATCGACATTGCCTTTGATCTCATTCAAACCCAATTACAAAAACAGCACGCAGAGGTTAGTGTGTATGTTTTTATTATTGCTATTGCTGTTGCTAATAACAATAATACACTTATTTTAGATTCGTTACTCTACTTTACAGCTAATCGAAGTGATATTTCATCGTTCAAAACGATTTCGAGAACTACTAACAGAAGATCTTCCACTCTTCCTTCAACTCACTGTGGGCATAAAATCATCATTACCGCCGCCAGCCAAAGTAGCATACAAACTGAAAAAGTATGCGATTGCATTGATAAAGGATTGGTATACACGATTCCATAAGTTTTATCGGTCACTCGGGATTGCTTATGATTTCCTTTTGGAAAATGGGTTTTTGGATGGATCCAATCAATCACTTTATGAAATACATACACAGGAACGTAGACAGGCTAATAACGAGGTAATGGGTCGACGATTTTATGCAAAACAGACGAATTAATGAAAAATCATGCAGGCTCGAATACAAGCCAATCATCAAATTCGATATAATATTTTAAGACTCGATATATTGGAGCATACGGACCTTATAAAGGAAAACATTGAAAAGATGGTATGTTTACACTATTATTATCGTTTATTGTTACTCATTATTTATATAGAAAAGCTGCTTTGAGATCTTGATACCAAGAAATTTTGAAAAAGATGGTCTCGACTTTGAGTCCTTACTAAGAGGAGAACCTGTACCTAATCAGATTCAAAATGATAATTATACCAATGTAAGTTGATGAACAAGTGAATTATTTTTATTTTTCTATATTTATAATATGGAAATAGAATAGTACATCGTATGGTTTAGGTTCAAGTAGATATACAATCACAATTGAAATGTCTAAGGATGATGTGATGGAGGATGTCCAGGAAACGGATGAAAATAAGATTGTGTTTGATCAATTAAGGGAATCATTTACTGTACTAGAGACAAATTATAGCAAACAACTCAACAAATGGATAAATACTCTTATCAAGCTGGATTTGACTGTAAATATATCTGCATGTTTGAGTTGTATTCGTTTGTATTTATTGCGTTTAATCTTAGGGTGAATACAAGTCTGAAAAACAGAAACTTATAAAAGAACTGATTTCAATAAAAGCCGACCTGACAGAGGAATTGGATCGAGCCAAGTTGCTAGGTATAGAAGCAATTGAAAGTATCCCAACTCAGCAAGCCAATAACGATGATTACGACGACGACGAATTTGGAGATGAGGACTTTGAAGAGATTGAAGTTAAACCTTTAGAACAGAAAGACACGGTTGTTCCATCAAGTTCCAAATTACCACCTACACAACGTATCTTCCCATTATCTTTTGAGCCTGGCATGATTCAGGATGCGACTTATGGTGGCCCAGTGAGAAGACAGGTCGCTGAAGGCATCAAAAAGGATAAGGGAAAGCAGAAGGTGGATCCTCAACGTGAAGGTAGGTTTTCCTTATTACTTTTAAATATCTTTATGGCTGATAAATCGGGGGCGTGATTTTGAACATGTAGAACTACTGAAAAGAGCACCGGTGATCGAAGTAAGTTTGATATTACGTAATAAAGTCAGATTGCATGAATTAGTGATAAAAAAATAAAAAAAAGTGGGGTGATGATCTTTACTATTGGGATAAAAAAAATGTTCAATTTAACACAAGTGGAATTGGTAAGTAAACTGTAATAGAGATAGAGTTGATATACCCATTCACACCTTTACTACTTTTACAGAAAAAAATCATCGATTCATGGGTGTTGGTGAAGGTACAAACGAAATGCCTGAGCATTTACTCGAAGACTTACGTAAGCGTCCAATTTATTTCAAGTCCAACAATCAAGCTGAAATCATGGTAAGTGCTTCATTTAATCTAATTTTTGCTTTACTAAACCATCATCGTCAAAAGCCTTGTAAACATCCATTACGTAATGGAGGTCTTTGTCCCAGAAGGGATCTGGTTACATGTCCATTCCATGGAACCATCATACCAAGAGATGAATTCGGACAGCCTCTTGATAACGAAGCTTCCTCATCAAAGCCGAGCAACGATGTGAATAACAGACTCTGGGAGCTATTAGAAAATGATGTGATGAAGCAAATGGGAAAAGATACGATTGCTTCTAAAAGAGGAAAAAATAAAAACAATCACAAAAAAACCAACCTGGCAGATATTAAAAAGGTAAAGAAGCCAGAAGACAGCTATGGTCGATTGGATCAAAAGTTGAATACACCTGTCATGAAGAAAATGGTCAAGTCTGCTTTCGAATATGAACGCGAGCTTAAGTCACAGAGTAAATCTGGTCGATTTAAATAAAAGTAATAAAACAATAAGCTGTTTAGACTTTTGAATAGTGCTGTAATTGAAAGACTGTATGATTAAGCATTTACGTACTTTTTGATCTCTTGATCATTTCAAAACTTTTCACAAATATTGCGTTATCCGGTTAAATTTGCTCCTTTTTTCCTTTTATTGTTTCAGACATGAAAGTTTATTTCGATTAAATAATGGATCATCCATTACTAATTTGTCTTGACATGTAAATTAACGTGTCCGGGCAAACGGAGTATTAACGGAAAATAGTTTTGCTTATACCAAGTCGTTTCGTTCTTATAGAACAAAATAGCAATGTACTACAGCACTGTAACAAAAAAACTTATCATCGTGAGATATCCTATCAATATACTTCACAATTTGATTGCTGCAAAGATGGGCTACTAGCTTGTAGTAACATTTCATCACTC
>VCJG01000278.1:9886-19895 GCA_024140375.1 Backusella westeae | reverse complement strand
TTTTTTTTTTTTATTTAATAATGGAGTAAAGCCAAATCAAATCAATTTACAATTTATATTGTTTTTTCTCTTCTTTTTTTTTTAATAACTCTAAAAGTACTTTATACATTGTTTTGAATTTATATATCGAACGAACTGTCTCTTTTTTTTCTACTTTTTTTAATCTATGTAGTGTTTATCAAATTTATTTACAAAATGTATTATTTTTTCACGCTCTTCTTCTTTTGCTTGTTCTGACTTTTATTTCTGTGCCTACGCCGAGTCTTTTCTGCTGGTGGTTTTGTCATTTTTATAGGTGGCTTGGACACTGTTCCGATTTTTACAATTTCAGCCAGTGTCTTTTTGGGTATTTCTGGTTCAGGCTTGACAATGTCGGCGGTGGTAGACCAGCGACGGCGACGTAGGGGTTGATTAATTACAATGGGTTCTTTATTCGGTTTTGTAGATATTGAGGGCCATTCTTGACTTGGCTGTCGTTTGAATTGTCTTTTATGACGAGGCTTCTTTTGGTACCGTGCAAGTATATTGTCTACCGATTTATTGCTCAATAAGAGGTTAGGTACGGATATGAGTGGATGACTTCCATGCCTTGTATTTCGAATTTTTAATATAGTATCCAGTGCTTGGGAGGAGCTGAAACGTGGATGGAAATTCAAAAACGGGTCTTTTGGTCTATGTGTAATATGCTGATCTGAAAAGAGGGAAGGTGGGTATGTGTAAATACCATCAACCATGCTTCGTCGTCGATCATGAGGGTGTGATGGTAAATAGCCAGTACGATTCTCGTTTGGAAGTGTGAGTGAAAGTACGTCTTTATGGAAAAGCGGTTCCGACACAATGAAAGGCTGGAAGGGTGTAAATAACTGATCGAAATCCGCTTTGCTGAGCAACAAATCTAAAAATCGATGAAACTCCATCCAAAGTCCCTGAACTGAAGCCTGATCAGCCGAATTCCCCAAATTTCGAGTAACATTAAAGGGCTCCTCGACACAAAGGCTATTTTTATATCGTCCTATATCCCATCCTTTTTCTCGCTTGGGTAAGCAGCGTCCCTGTCGCACTGAAATCACTTGCTGATTGTAATCAAACTCAATTGCAAATCGGCGAAAGAATGCATATAGTAAACCCCCTAATGTCTCATGATTATCCGAACCAAATCCTCGTAGTCGCTCGATATTATCGCAAAAATGATCATCGCCTCTATCTCCATCCACTGAATGTAATACTGGTAAAATAGGTGGATTTCTTGTTTGCAAAAAATTGATAATCATACAGGTCCATGTATACGATGATAAAGTGCCACCATTTGCTAATGCACATATTAGCTCATGTTTCTATTTTTTCAGCCCATCGTTTATTACCTGCATCATTTAATAACCTCTGTTTTGTCCAATGCTTGATAATCATAATAAGTGGTCTCACACGAGGATCAAGTGCTACATAAGTCTTGACCATTTTTGTGTTTTGAAGAGCGAGGGTATTGTTCACATTAATGTCACACGAGAGTTGTCTAATACAATATATTTAGTCGTTGTGAAGCAAATATCACCATGGCAACCACAACTTACAATTCTGGATCAAATAGACGAACAATGGGAACTTTTGCTCGAGGGACGCATGAAACGTGTTGCATACCACCTTGAAATAAAGTATTAAAATAGTACAATTCAACATGTCCTATCATTCATATTTACATTTTCTAAACAACTTGGCTAATGTTCGAACATTTCGAAGCCCATTCCAAGGTGTTGTAATACATAAATCGACATCTGATGATGTTGTACCGAGATTATTGACTGAAGAGCTTTTAATAATGATTTGTTAATATTAACATCCATATAAAGTAAAGCAAGTAATTACCCAAATACATGGGCCTTTATCCCATGATCAGGCCATTCATTATTTAATAATCGCTCAATCTTTCGCACAAACTTGGTACGTCTATCATGGCATTCTTTACTCGGCAGTAGAGCCTATTTTATAGAGGGCAAAGTTAATAAAACAAGCTTTGATGTTTTGTGTGTTATTTCAAATATTATTTACTTCGTAAAGATTTAGCATATCGATTGTTATATCGTCTTCGTCTTGTTGTTTGAGTACATATGGAATAGCTTGCATATTACATTCCGAGTCATTTACGGATGCCTGCATCCTCTTGGGTGAAAAAGTTTTTTTTTTTTTAAAGAAAAACAAATAGAGAAAAAAGAAAGACAAAAAGAAAAGAGAAAAAAACTGTCAATAAAAAATAGTCACAGTAGAGCTTAAGGTTTTATCAGATTTTGGTCGTTTTGAATGTGATGACAATCTAATGTTTATTTGTTATTATAAATAAACTTTTCACTTGAATACAAAAAAAAAAGTTAACTTATATTGTTGACAGCTTTCAAAATAAAAAAATATAAACAAAAAAAATACATAAAGAATAAAAAACCATTTTTTTTTCTTTGAGACAAAATATATGTATATTTTTATTTAAATAATTGATTTTTGATATAAATATAAACAAGGGATAATAAAAAAAAAGTATAATTCTCTAAAAAATTATTTTTGAAGTCTTATATAAAAAAAATTACAATTCCTCATCGGTAGTGTAGACTTCTTCACCACGCTTGCGACGTTCCATACGCTCCTTCTTCTTCTTACGAAGTTCCTTGGAAGACAACTTCTTCTTCTTTTCAACAGCCTTGACAGTGTTACCTTGAGCATCAACCTGATCCTCTTGTTCTTCTTCCTTGATGACGGTGGTACCGTTACCAGAGACCCAGTTGTGACCAGAAGGAGTCAAGCGACCAGCATCAACCATCCAGACTTCGTTACAGAGAGCTTCAGTGAATTCACGGTTGTGAGTAACAATGACAACACCACCACCATATTCCTTGATAGCCATGGCAAGAGCACCAAGAGATTCACGATCCAAGTAATTGGTAGGTTCATCAAGAACCAACATGTGAGGCTTGTTCCACATAGCAGCACCAATAACAAGCTTGACCTTTTGACCACCAGAGAGACCACGGATACGAGAGTGAGTGGCAAACTCGGCTTCAAGACCAACTTCAGTCAAGTGCTTTTCAATTTCCTTGGCAGTCAAAGGACGGTTAAGACCCATCTTGGCAGCTTCAGCGGAATCGACTTCAGCAATCTTCTTACCGAAACCCATATCTTCAAGCTTCTGACGAGAGATCCAGGTGTTATCAACAGAAGAACGACCAACCCAAGAGACTTCGTATTCGTAAGATTGCTTGAGCTTACGACGACCAACGAGCTCCTCAACAACACGCTTCTCACCCTCAATAATGAAAACCTGTTCCATAACCTTCTTGATGGCCTCACCGTTCATACGATCATTCTTGTCAAGTTCTTCACGATCTTCACCGGTAGCATAACGCCATTGGATGTATTCATTAGGAGTAGAGTCCAAGTGCTTTTCAATATGGTGGAAAGCGTGCTGAGCAACATAAGCAATACGCAAGTTAGGGTGCTTCCAGACAGAGCCGACCTCGGATTCAATTTCACCAGTCAACAACTTGATCAAGGTAGACTTACCGGCACCGTTAGGACCAATGACAGCAACACGAGAGGCAAGAGAACACTGCATGGAGATGTCAAGGAGCTGCTTCTTGTCAGAGCCAGGGTACTGGAAGTCAACGTTCTTCATCTTCAAGATAGCACGTTCCTTGGTCTTGATACCTTCGAGCAATCCAGGTTCAGGGAAGGAGAACTTGATCTGAGAGGCTTCAAGAGAGTAGTAAGAGGCAGCACGAGGGACCTTCTTGACGAACTCGGAAAGGTTACCACCATAACGCTTCAACTTGTAGTTGGGCTCGTAGTGAATGATATCGGAACAGACATGATCCAAGAAACCAGAGTCGTGAGAAACAATGATGGAGGTGACAGTCTTCAAACCAAGGAGGTAGTTCTCCAACCAAGCAACGTTAACAACATCCAAGTGATTGGTAGGTTCGTCCAACAACAAGATATCAGCGTTCATCAACATAGCACGGGCAAGAGCCAACTTCATCTTCCAACCACCAGAAAGCTCACCAATAGCCATCTTGGTAACCATAACCTCAGAGAAACCATACTCCAAAAGAATCTTACGAACCTGCTCAGGATCCTTGGTCTCAACACCATCGGAAGCAAGGATAAAGTCAACGAGAGGAGTATCAGCCTCAGAACCATCAATATCGTGTTCAACATAAACAGTCTTGAGCTCGGAACGAGGAGGGAAACCTTCAACCTGTTCGTTGGCAATGGCACGCATAAGAGTAGACTTACCACAACCATTAGCACCACAGAGACCATAACGACGACCACGCTTGAGACGGAGAGCAGTACGGTTAAGCAAGATCTTGGCACCATAAGCAAGAGAGAACTCACAGTTACAGAGATCCTCACCTTCATCATCTTCTTCCTCGGGGTCCTTAGGAGTGACAGCTTCCTCACACTTGTTCAAAGCCTCAACAGCCAAAGTCTGAGCATCCTCAGCAGACAAGAAAGACTTGGCATAGGGGACAAGAGCAGCAATCCAGACATCCTTGAAGAAGTTCTTGGCAACACAAAGGTTAAGAGCAACATCGTTCATGTACTGGACGGTGACATCGAAACGAGCATCAAGCTCCTCAGGCAAGAGCTCCTTGATGGAAGATTCAACCTTGGCTTGCTTCTGGACCTTGGTGAAGACCTCAGTAGCAGGGTTACCAACACGCTGGAGAGTGGCAAGAGCCTTCTGGACAACACCACGACATTCAGGATCAGCAACAACATCTTGGACCTTCTCAAGAGCAGGCAAAAGGAGAGGCAAGAAAGGAGCAGCGACATCAGGATCATCGACAAGCTTGGACATGTTGTCAATAATCAAAGCAGCCTTACGCTTGATGGCAGTAGCACGCTCATTCAAACCACGACCCAAGAGAGGGACCATGATGGACAAGGTAGCAGAGTCAACTTCCTGGACAAAGGTAGTAGCACCGAGCAAGTGAATGGTTTCAGGGACATTCTCGGGGTGGTTGATACAGGTGATGACAGCAGGAATGAAACGCTCAATATCCTTGTTGACAATAAGAGTACAGATGGTAGCCATAGCATCAGTAGCCTTCTTCTTGACATCGGCCTTGGTATCCCACATACAATCAGAGACAACAGGGATGACTTCAGGGATGGCAACAAAGAATTCCTTGGGGTGTTGCTTGGTCAAAAGCTCCAAAAGCTCAAGAGAGAGCATCTTGGTTTGCCACTTGCAAGAGTTACCGAGACCGGTGAGGATGTAAGGGACGGTCAAAGAAGCAGCGTTAGGTTGGATCTTGGCAACAATGTTCTTGGCAACTTCGAGAGCAGCGGTCTTGACAGCAGCTTGCTTATCGGCCTGGAATTCAAGAAGGTTAGGCAAGAAGGACAAGACGAAAGGCTCGGCCTGACCAGCCAAACCGTTACCGAAAAAGGCACCAACAGCAGCGATGGCACCGAGACGAGCACCAGCATTCTTCTTGTTGGAGAAGTCCTTGTTGAGAGCATCAACAATGTTGAACTGCTTAAGAGAGAGGACGCCGTTAGCAGAGACAAAAGCAGCGAGTTCTTCGGCGGCAGACTCGCGGTCAGCATCGGAAGCAGCTGAAAGCTTGGAGAGAAGTTCCTTAGCCTTGGTGGCCTCAACCTCACTAGGAGAGACGACCTGAGCGGTCATCTTCTTGACCTTAATTTCGCTCTGAGTGTTCTTTTGAGCAGCAGTGGCGGGCATCTTTACTGTTTTCAAGAATTAAATAAAGAGAAAGAGAGAGAGGATAGAGCGAATATAAGAGGGAGTCCCACTAAGTTTAAAAAGGGGATTAAAGGAGAAAGAAAGGGTTAAAGTAAACTCAAATCAATGTAAAATTCTTTTTATTTGCCTACCCTTAACAAAAAAAAAAAAATTTTTTTTAGTGGATTACAGTAATTTACAATACAAATTATACTGTTACCAAGCAGAGATCGACGGAGTTGAAAAAAGAAAATCCCCCATCCACCCCCTCGCCTAACCCCCTTTTCTTTACTTCGATTGTGGAGATAAACTGTACCTTAAACATCCCAGGTTTCAGAAAGTAAGCTTTTTTTAATTTATTTTCAATTTTTTTCAACAAAAGTGTTTTTTTTTTGTTATCCATGTATAACATATGCTTGGTATATTTTTTTTTTCGGACATAAGCCTCTATCCTATTTTACAAGCCACTGGACCACTAGTTTTTGATAAAGGGAAAATGAAAGTAATGATATCCCAATTAAGGTAACCGATGATTGCACATAATTGATGAATTCATCTGAGATAATAACCAATTAAAACCACTCATGGTTACACAAAAAGCATCAACAAATGTATTTAAATTGGTGTCTTAAATGCCAAATGAATTTGTGTTTTTTATTGTTACTTTCATTTCAACATCAATAATAAGAAGAGACAATAGAATGGAGTTATGAAAATACGGTTTCGCAATTATTCTTATTATTTTAAAACCTAATTAATATTGTCAACTACAATGCAGCGCTCTCCTTATTTTGATTTATTGACGGAGCGGATCAGCACCGCGATTTTTTTTTTAATAATTTTCAAAAACAAAACAAAAACAAAGTGGATCAATTAAAACCATGTCGCAGCTGACTCAGAATTGCAGAAATAAGAAAAAAGAAAATCCGAAAGTAATGTTTTAATCTAAACTTTTAATTTTTTTTATGTAAATAACCCATCTCAAGTCTAATGTTTATTGTGTTTTCTTGTTTGTTGTTGATTCTTCCAGTTCTTGTATTAAATATGGACTAGTGTGTTCATAGCCACTATTAAAAGATTAGTGGTACATGGTGATTATGCATTATCCAAAGTCATAGGTCACAAAACGCACAGACCGCACCCTTTCTGTCCTCCTTATTTTTATTATTATCATTTTAGTTTTTATTGACAGCATTAAGCTGTTCCAGACAATAAGTTCTGGGCTTTAGAAATAACAGACTCTATTTGCGAAGCCAAATGATCTTGGTTTGCTAAATATGTCTGAAGTCTCTCCAATAATTCAAGTTGCTCTTTCGAAGACAGATTATTAATTACTAGTGCTAAAATAGTGCCAACAGATACATTGTACATCTAAGTTGTATTCAAATCAGACAACCATGATAATATTGTATTTTCAATGATATGATACTCACCTTAATGAAGCTTTGATAATACATGTATGCGAATAAGCCCATTAAAAATTGGCAGTCCATTCTATCTGTCAATCCGCCATGACCAGGGATACTATGACCAAAGTCTTTAATTTTGAAAGCTCGCTTGACGGCACTGGCAAAGAACCCTCCGAAAGGTGCAATCAATGAAGTAAAGCATGCCATTACAATTGCATGTAATTGAACGGGCGCAATCCATACTTCCTTGATATCCGCTAGGCACTATTTAAGCGTACAGTCAGAAATGCAGCTGATGATAGAACGGGGGAATACAAGTCCGACATCACAATTTTTGGGGGACAAGAAAAAAAAAAAGGCTTACCAAGTATTTTAACACAAAACGTATCAATGAAGGCAATTGCCAAGGAGCAGCAGTAAACACTGGGTTTTTAGGTTCACATGAAATATTGGACCATGCAGAAGCACCCAAGTCTGTTACAGGACATGTCATGTAATCAAATCTCATAAGTAGTGTTGCAGTCTATTCATCATTAGCATTATAAAAGGTTATTATAAATATGAGAACTTACAAGGAATCCAAAAACTAATGTGCACATTAATGCACCCACAAAGCCCTCAACTGTCTTTTTAGGGCTCAATTGAATCAATGGGGTTCTTCCCCAGAAGAAACCACAAATATAAGCGAATATATCATTACAAACCACAAGTGCCGCTGGTAAGAAGAACCAAATCAAACCTTCCAAGATATTATCAACAATAAAGTGAGCCTGTACTACAATAAAAAAAACCGCCATGTGTGTCCAGCCAAACTGTGACATCTGAGAGCGATATTGACCCTTCTTCAGGTTCATAACAAAGAATACGAATCCTACACAAAGGCAAATGCATTAATATCAGAATTAGAGCACCATCAGCATCCAATATACCAATGACATAAAGAACAAAGCTTATAAATCGATGATGAGTGGCAAAAGGCAACAACAACGCGTCAACCATAACAATTTCTTTAAAATAATAGATGATTGATTCACCATATAAGAAATATTCTGTTGTGATGAAATAGTACCTAAAAAACAATAACAGAAAAAGGGTTTAGGCTAAAATAGTTTTAAGAAAATCACCTTTTTATAGTTACCAACTCATAGTCTTGAACCAACTTAAATTGCCTTTTGCCGAATAGTGTGCAATTTGAATGACTTCTCTATAAACCAACATTGTAATAATCATGACCATCACGATTGACCATATATAACCCGACGCAAGAATAATAAAGAACATGGCAATCATAATTAGAGTTGTAATTGTCCTAATCCACCAATTGCGCCATTTTTTGCTAGGGATCTCGGCTGCCAATAGAGTGGTTGGCTCTTCTTCTGCAACCTTCTTTGTATGTCTACGTTTGGCTGGCATAATTGACAAATAATAATAATGCGATTTTTTCCATTTTATTTTCTTTTTTTGGGGGGAAGAGAGAAAACCAGGACAAGTCACAAGTTGTGGTGATTGAAACCAACTATTCAATTAACCTGCATTTTCTCTTCATATGAATAAATGAAAGTCTGATCTTGCTCTTTCATGTTTTGCGATGTTGTTTGCCATAAAAATTACTATTTTTAGCATTAGCACAGTTTTATGTGTGACAAGAACTTCCCTGCAGTTAGTAATAGCATTCCTGATGAACATATTAAAAACATCCTGAAATGTGGATAACTTTATGGTCAATCAACGCTATTATTCCCAAAAGAGCTGATTTATTTGCATTTTATTGATCCAATAAAAAATGGATTGGCCTAAATTCAGACCATTGACTCCATTTTATCAACCTTAAGTACAATTATACATTATACCATAAAATTTAATGCGTGGTATCTTGTGTTGAGGAGAATGTCTCATTTTCATTTGACCTATCCAAAATGGAGTTTCAAGACGGTAATAATAATAAAATATAACAATCCGTTTAATGCACCACCAAATATTACTGTACGATCATCAAAAAAAAAAAAGGATCTAATGCCAATCGTGATCATCCAATTAAAATTTTTTGCTTCACATCAAGTCACTCCCCAAAACAATTTTTTTGTCAATCCAGATTGATAATAACATCAAAACCACATTTATATATTATAAAACTTCAACCATGAGAGCGGATACTTCCACCAATAGGACCAAGGTGAGAATGAGGATGATGCTGCTGCTGCGCGTTCTCGCCGCTAGACGTTGAAATGAAGGGGTGGTTTTCAAGTACTTTGATGCTAGTTGGACGAGAATAGATCGACTTTGGCGAGGGTATTATTGAACTTGATATATAATCAGTGGAAAGTAAAGGTGGTGAAGGTGGTGGGATTGAGTGCAGGAATGAATCGATTCTGTATTGAAGCAACGGATCCGTCCTTGGTAATATGTCCAAATCAAGTCCTGTCAAAAACGGCGAGTAAAGCCGCTTTGGCTTCGTCATTTCTGATTCATCTTCGCTAGTGACTGGCGTGATGGCAGGTGATATTAGATTGAAATCCTTTAGTTGTGAGGGTTCGCTTTTATTATTCTTTTTCGATTTAGTTTTGTTCTTTCGCTTCTTCTTCTTTTTAACCTTTTCTCCGATTTGGGTCCATTCGTGGCTTGACAGTGGGTCTATTATTTCGTCTCCGGTTAAAACAGGTTGGCTTTTGGCTTGTCTTTCAGCTTTTTTTTGACGTTTTTGTTGTTTCTTTTTTGGCTGCTCAATCACGATAGTCTCCTTTTTGCATTTGTTCTTCTATGGAATGAAAAGTAAATAAATAAATAAAAATGATTGTATAAAGATGACTAAAGTTATAGGTTGAATTGATTTTTCCGAATTTGTTAATCCGCCGCCTGAATTGATCTT
>VCJG01000277.1:581-24960 GCA_024140375.1 Backusella westeae | reverse complement strand
GGGGTTTTTTTTTTTTTTTTTTTTTGCTTTTTTTTTGTTAAATGTTATCCTTTCAGAGTATTAGACTTGTATGACCTTATTCATTCCTATTTTTCAATCACATATCCACTTGTTCCATCCAGGAAGACTATATCTTTAATATAATACTATGTTTTATTTCAGGAGAGAAAGAGAGAGAGAAAATATCATACGATGAGTCATTTTCACTGAAACTTTATGTAAAGACCAATGTTTATACAATTGGTATATTAGATGCAGTTCAAAGAGAGTCGATTATCGAATCATATAAAAAAAATACATCTCCGATGATTCTTTTTTCCAAGGTTGGACAGAAAGAAACTGGAGAAGCGTGCCTTTATTTTCGTTTTCGTAATTATTTCTTCACAAATGAGAATAGTTTTCCTTTTTCAGTAGCATTGAATCAGATAAAAGATCTTTATTTTAAGAAAAATATCTGATCAATGGTATTGAATCAGATAATCTATTGTAACCTTGATTAAATATAAAAGACCACATCAGATTAGCGGCTTTTCTTTCTTTTCTTTCGTTTCCATCAAACTTTTTTTTTACCCTCATTTATTTACATGTCTGCTCAACCAGAAAAGCAACAGGTGTATCTGGATGAAAAGGAGCAAATCACTGCTCCTATTTCTGAAAGTATCCATTCAGAGGACCATGAAAGAACAAATGGTGGTGATACTGCCTTTGCCAATGCTCCTTGGAAGTATAAGATCATTGCCTTAGTCACTGCCCTGTTGTTTCCACGTGAGTATACACTTTTTTCTGAAAATATGTCTGTTTATGTTATTAAATATTTAATGTCTTTGGATATTTTTTCTATTAGTGGGCTCTCATTTTTCTGCAAGTGCTCTTGCTGCCATGAAATCAACCATGATTGAAGTATGGCGATTTTTAATATAAAAAAAAATCTTTTAAACTGCATCTTTTGGATCCAATGTTAACACATTTTTCTTATTTCAATAGGAGCTTGCTATTAATAATACACAGTACGGTGTAATCTCCGCTGCAGTATCCATTGTCAACACCATTTTCCCCATTGCTGGTGGTGTTTTCATCGATTTATTTGGTTCTGTATGGGGTACCCTTGCCGTCAACGGAATGATTATTCTTGGCTCCCTATTCACCGCAATTGCATGTAAATACCAGTCCTTTGCTTTGATTGTTGTTGCACGCGTCATCTTTGGCATTGGTAGTGGCTTGATTGTCACTATGCAAGAATCCTTGCTTTCAAAGTGGTTCCGTACAAAGCATCTCTCCATTGCTATTGGTCTTCAGCTTTCTATCAGTCGACTTTCCACTTTCTTGGGCACATTGGTAGCTAATCCTGTTGCTGAATCTACCGGTGACTGGGTATGGGCCTTTTGGTTGTCCTTTATTCTTTGCTGCTTCTCCATCCTCATGAATTTGGTCTACGCCCTTGTTGTTCGTCATCTTCAGGGCTCTGCTACACTCAGCAAAGAAGAGAAGGAACATTTGAAGAGAAAAAAGACATTCAAGTGGCGTTCTGTATTCAAGTTCCCCATCATCTACTGGCACATTATCACCATTGAATTCATTTATGCTGCTGTTTGGTCCTCATTCCAGACTATCAGTACCGATCTTATCAAGAAGCACTTTGGCTCCACTCAGAAATTGGCCGGTTATAAAGCAAGTGCCTCCCAAACTGTCCCCATCGTTGCCACTCCTATCCTTGGTTTTGTCATGGACTACTATGGTTTCCGTTGTACCATTCTTTTGATTTCTGCCGTCTTTTTGATTCTTAGTTCGGGTTTGCTTGGCTGGTCCTATGTCGACCCCGTAGTGGGAATGGTAAGAGAAAAAAAATATTTTGATTCATGAAGTTTATATATACTAATGGAAATTTCCATAGGTTTTCTATTCCATCTCTCTTGCTTTTGGTCCCATTGCCATGATTACATCCATCGGTATGATTTTACCCTCTGATTATATCGGCACTGGTTTGGGTATCTATAAAAGCTCCAACAACGTGGGTACATCTATCCTCGATGTTGCAGTTGGTGTTGTCCAGGATAAAACCGCTGGTCAGTCATATACAAATGTCATGCTTGTATTCATTATCCTCGCAGCCATTGGCTTTGTGTTGATCAGTGGCTTGATCGCCCATCAGTACTTTGCCTGGGGTAACCTTTTGGAAATGGGCCGTGCCAAGCGTGTCGTTCGTATGCAGGAAATCAACGACAAAGAGCTCGAATATACCTCCAAGGGTTTGGACCCTTATACAGATACCCCAAGAAAGAAGTACAACTACCCTCTTGTTGGTATTTTCATTGCTGCGATGATAACAGCATGGGTACTCTTCTTTGTTTATTCTATTAATGGTGGTGCCTAAACACCCACACACCCTCAAAAAAACATATTTTAAAAATTATTTCATTTTTTTATATACGTATTTATTATCTTTTAATTCTTTCACTTATTATGTTTCAATTTTAATTAAAGTTCAAGTCTTTAATATCTTTTATTTATCTTTATAATATAACAATCTAATATTTATAATGTTCTTTGAAGAACTTTTTCCCATATAATTTTTCTAATGTTGCGCAATTTTTTTTATGTGTAAGTTCATGTACATATACATTTAAACAGCTATTAGGATTTACCATTAGGATGCAATGTCAATGCTTGTTCTCTTAAAGTAACATGATGGAAAATAAAATACATCAACTATTAAAAGCTATGCACGTTTTAGTGAATTGACAATTTTTCTCTAGGCCAATTCCCGTCAATTAGATTTCCAGTCGAGAGAATGTTTAATAGTCAGAAATTTGAGTTGATGTTACATTAAATATATGTATCTAAAACCTAATTACTCCAGTCCGATAGATTTAAATCTCACTATTAGTTTAAGATGTATAAAACTCGCTATAGAAAGTTACAAACAATCGAGAACCGAAAAAATCTACAACAATGAAGGGGTTTAGTTTGTACAAAAATAAACCACTAATTAATTTTAACCAAAACAAAAAATAGGTACACATTTGTCTACGCAAGAAATCTGTGCAGTTAACATCAAGAGATTCATATATAAGAATCAGCTGATGTATTATTTCTTTTTATAATTCTCAAAGAAACTTTCTGGTTTTTCTAATCGAATTGTAACTAAATGGATAACGTATGACGTGAAATGTTTTTTTTTAGAAGCTCGTCTAAAAGAATACTCAAGTATGTCACCCAGAATGTCTTTAAAATACAGTGAAGCATATAACTTCAAGAGGTGAGCACCATGTCAATTAAAATAGAATATATTATAAAGTCAGTGTAATTACTTTTACTGGTGCTATCTTATAAATAAAATACATTCCTCACAATTGAATCAAAGATTGCTTTGATACTTTTTCTTTCTGCAAAGACAAAATTAATAATGATCAGGGTTAAAAAAAATACCGATGAGTGAAGAGAATCACTATAAAATAGTAATAGAACCTACATTGATCAATTGGCTTCCAGACGTAGTAGTTCTTGTTTATCTAAGGAATGTGATAAACTTTAAGCTAAATCTGAATGTGCAAACACTCTTAGCGCTTTATTGAATGATTTCCTTCTTTACAAATGAACACTATTAGTAAGCTGGACTCAAAATTCCTATAATTATCCATTTCTCTATCGGTCTATCTATCTTTTCGCTTCATTTGAAATATATGGATATAATTATTCGATTAAAATTCATTGATGTGATGCTCCAATACATACATGATAGATGCTTGAAAACTTCTCAAAACGTGACTTGATTGCTAATATAAAATCTGGGTGCACAAACATCAACAAAATGTGGGTTTAACCACAGCTCTCACTTGACAAATTCCTAAATAATAATAAAATCATAGATGGTTCAAATGTGGTACCAGACTGATAATCAGTGAACTCAGATGATCCCTCTTTATCCAGTGCATAGATCAGATCTAAGTTTTAAACAAGCTGTACATGTATATTTTTTATTTATTTACTACCATGGCTGATATCTTGATATTTATTCCTGTAGAGTATTATTTACTAAATGACAATGATAAACACTAACCCACTCTATAGCTTTATCAGTTATTGATAGACATATTTAACATTGTCTCAAATATCAAAACGTAGACATGAACTTTTTATTATACTAATTTCATACAATTAATATTTAATCTTCCACCTTCATTTTGTGTAGTACCTGGCTTACACTTATTTCCACATGATGGATTTTCAATGATGCAGTAAATTGATCAGCAGATTGCTTCTCCTCTTTCTTTTCTTTTTTTGTTCCTTTCTCATTGTTAACGTTGAATGTTTTCGTTTTCTAGAAAGAGACTGGGAAAGTTCTTCCGGCAAAGGTCATACATATGTTTACAATAGGTATATAATATTTGTAAAATCGATTTGATAACGATGAAAGCTTACTGTCAACACAAGGCCAATCCGTGTTGAAATGGACGGTTTTTAGTTTTCAGGTAGGGCTCATTTTATACAGTATGCACAGGGACAAACCGCCACAATTAGCTTTACATAGTATATGCTTTCATTTTACTTCACAGAGTCACAAGAGGCAATTGCTATTCGCTAGAACAACAATCCGAGGATCTGTTGTTCAAATCCAAAAACCAGGTAATTGCATTTTAAAAATACTTTAATAAGGATGTAGTACAAAGTGATCATCTTCAAACAAGCGCTGATGTATTGATAAGTTTTCAATATCCCATAAAGGAATTAACACCATGTCAAATGATTGGCAGAAGGTATCATCTTCATACGTAATCGTAATAAGCATTATAGTACTAAAAGTTTGACAAGAACAGTTTATATTATGTAGGCAAGACAAGAATAGGAAATAGAAGGAGAAGAATATTATTATATGAGGAATCACCAAATTCCGATTTAACTGCATCAGTCACTTCTAGAGAAGGGCAATGGGAATATTCTGAAAAGCGGGTATATGTATTATAATAACCATTACAGCAGCAACTATTATGAAAGCTTAATATGAATAAAAGCTATAGCTCATTTACCAATAGAAAGCCAAAACTTTCAACTCAAAGCTGAATTATTTATATATTTTATAATGAGGTTATATATTTATTGTTTTTGTTTGCTCAAGATAAAGGTGGAATAGTGATTTTAAAAAAAAAGTTATTTACAATTGTTTGACGCCAAGATAGATTAGCTCTTAATCTTATCTCTATATTCTTCGATATTGTCATGAGTTAAGATAACTAAAAAATAATAATAATATGATACAAGTTAGATGTTGATATAGATTTGTATAAATGATTAAAAACTTACCAAGATCACGCTTGGTCAAAGGTTTTTTGGTCAAGGGACAGGTATTCTTCTTTCCTTCCCAGTTAGTCAAGCATCGCACCCAACTATCATAGCTATATTGAAATAAACGTTAGCATATTCAATTTAAATATTGTAATGAACAATTGAACCTACCTCATTACGTGACCGTAGGTGGAAATGGCTGGCTTTACAACTTCCTCCAAGGTGATGGGATCTAAGAAACCAGGTAATGGGTTATCCATATCAACATTATCCTCGTCTTCGTCCTCTTGTTCTTGTTCTTGGGTTTCTTCCTCAGGCGTTTCTTGTACTCGTGCTCGTGTTCTTCGAGTAGTACGCATGCTCATAGTGAAGTTACCAGAATTATCATTATAGTCTTCAAAGTCATCCTCTTCGTCGTCGTCATCGCTATTCCAAGATCTGCTCTTTCTCTTCTTCTTTGCGGTACGTGGCTTTTTCTCTGTTCCCGATGTAGATGGTGAGGAGGGGGAAGCCCGGGCCTTTCTTCCCGTTGTAGATCGAGAAGGAGCAGCGCGACCACCGCCATGTTTACTGTGAGTACGGAAAGTTTTTTCTACTTGACCATCAGCAGTTTTCTTATCAAACAAATAATGAGCTTTGCCTTTCTCATCTACTACATAGTTGGGGTCCTGAATTTCGTTTGTTTCAACCAAAAGGCGATAGAAGTTTGAGCACTGATAGCCTACACGGCCAGGAACCTTCATAGCAAAGATACCCCATTGACCATTGGCTCCCACTTCTTCCAAGCGATCAAAGAAGACCTTACGTTCATCTGAAGCCCATTGGCCCTTTCGCTGAACTTCGCCTGGTGCATTGAAACGATAGTAGTAGCTATTGGGGTTTTGGTCAATCATTTGATAGGCACGAATACGGGCCTGAGACCATCCCTCAAAGGCTTTTTCGGGGTCAACCTGGTTTTCTTGCACCTGCTTAAGAGCTTCATCCAAACCTAAGCGACCTCCCATACGGTATTGTCTTTGAAAAGAATGGTCAGCTAATCATGTATAACAATGAGATAAAAAGAAATAAAATAAACCTACTTCTTTGCAGAATCATTAGTAGTCTTCTTGAGTGTTTCCGAACGTTTCTTCAATAATTGCTCATAAGCAGCCTGTTGTTCAACACTCATCAAATTCTCTAAAAATGGTTGAATCAATTAGAACAATCAAGTCACTAGACATCTCTCAATTCAACTACTTACTGTGGGATTCGACTTCAGGAGCATGCTTAGTAGCGATAGTCTTTCTGATACCAAGTAGATAATCATCCTGTGTTAAACGGACAATCACCTCTTCCTATATATACATAATGCAAAATAAGTAAAATGATTAGAAGACAAGAAAAAAGCCAATTCCTACCTCATCATCTTTACAGTCCTCAAACATTTCTTCAAGTTCTTCAGCACTAAGATAGTCATAGATGGCCGTGATTTTCATTGATTTACGAGCCCGTTCTCTGCCCTGATATTCTTTAAATTGACGCTGCTGTAAAGCTACTCTCTTTTGAATGATTTCCTGTTCAGACTCTGTAACCTCCTCACCAAAAAAGTTGTCTTTACGGATAGTTTCAATACTTGCACTGATGATAATAGAGAATATAAACTATTAGTATTGACCAGAATAAGTTAAAAAGACTACTTACTTTTCAGTTCTATCAATTTTGTAAGGTACATATGCTGTATCGGAGTTATCGTTTGCCTTTTGTTTAACTTGACGCAGCTTGCCCTATGAAATAGCAACAGTTAATATATAAAGAAACGAGAGGGGATGATAGAAATGAATAACGCTACTAACAAGTATAGGATTGACCTTGACAATGCTGGGTACAGGTACATTCTTCCAATTCTTTTTCACAATCACTTTCTCATTGCCATCTGTTTTTTGAAATTGAAATGAAGTAATCTTCCATTAGAATTTTTTTCTTCATTCACTCATTTGCATCCCAACAACAAAAAAAGGTGTTTTTTTTTGTTCTACTTTTAAAAAGGATAAAGGGACACTTTAGAAAGCCATTTATAATATTTTTACCTTCTTTTAAGAACTGAGAGACGAGCCTTTCGACTTCAGGTGTCAACTGCTGCTTCTCACGAACCATAGTAAGTATTGTGAAAAAAAATAAGCGCAAAAGACACGCCAGGGCACGCGACTCACGCGTTACATTCTTCCTCCGCACCTGTGACTGTTAGTGGACTGTTATTCAAAGCAGATTCAAAGTGGATCAAGCAATTCTCTCTTGCACTCACTTTTTAAATAAAGACTTTTTCGAGAATATTTTCACTGTTTGTTTATTTGTTTATTATTTATTATTTATTTTAATTGTTAAGGAATATTTATGTATAGATGAATTGTAAAAGAGGAATAACCCATTAACTGGCTCTATGAAATGAATTTATATGGAAACATCATATTTTTTGCGGGGAGTGATAATGTATAAATGAGTCATAAGAATAAATGGATAAAAGAAAAAAAAATGAAAGAATGGGAGTTTTTTTTTTAAGCTATATACAGAAATAGAAAAGAGTAAATTAAAAAAGAGGGTCTAATAAACTGGAGGCGAAAGTATCATCAATTGGAGTATTGTAAAGCTTTGAGAGTTCAGAAGCTGTATTAGAAGGAGGGATATTTAACATATTGAAAGGATCATCCACAGAAAGAGGAGGCATCATAAATTGACCAAAGAAATCACCAGTATCCAAATTCAATTGATCAGCCATGAGCACGGGACTAGGAGTGCAAGCCGTACTATCAGATGCATACGAGCTAGTGCGACCAGCTACACTGTTATCCTCTTCATCACTGTGCATTGTCTCATTCACAAACATATTAGTATCAATCACTTCACTGGAAATCATGTTGTCGTCCTGTTTAGTATCTTCATCGGCCAGCGAGAAGCAATCTCCAAAATCGAGAGATGCTGTAGTTCCACTCATATTGGACATAGCAGGAGATGCCACTGCCTCCTTTGTTGTTGTTGCTACTTCTGCTGCAGGTGCTTCGCTTTTTTGTTGTTTTTCAAACAAGGCATTTTGAGCAGATAATGCATCAGCAGTAAGAGGCATACCAGGTGTGAGCAAAGACAAAAGAGGATCTTGAGGTGTAAGTGAAGGAGGGGGAATGGGTGCAGTACGATGCGAATTCTTGCGTGGTTGGAGTGAAGGCATGAATTTAGAACGGTAGATATCAAGAGCACGCTGCAACATGTTCTTTTTACCAGCCAAATGACGAGGATTAAGCCAAGCCTATTTTTAATTCCATTGTATTAGGAAAAAATACTAAAAAGAATATTCCACAAACAATAAATTGCTTACCAATTTCCAGGCTAATTCGTTACACATACTCTCCTCCAACCAACGAGTGTTGTTTACGACGGGTTGTTTTGTGTTCATGACACGTGGATAAGGACAGTTTGCCATTCTAAACTCGATATTAATCTCATCTAATTCAACCGATTCCACATTAATCTTAATACGGAAACGCTGATTGGTGGCAGCATCCTCAATTGCAATTGTCTTTGGATGATGAGCAGATGGAGTTGTAACCGATGCAAGTGAGCTGACCTCGCTGGGAGTTGCTGGATCAGACAAAGCATCTTCGCCTTCACGATTCTTACGCTTACGAAGAGTACCGTTCATCAACTTCTCCTGACGTGCAACACGTCTGGAACGCATACTTGGGTAACGGTTACGATAAGAATCAACAGCACGTTGGATTAATCCGCGTTTACCAGCGATTTCCTCATTATTCAACCAAGCAAGCTTCCATCCAAGCATATTACACTCGGTTTCATAAGCCCATCTGTTTCCAGTATATTCTTCTTTGGGCAAGTTTGCTCGAGGATACACCTAACAAGGAAAAATTGATATGAGCATTTTCTTTTTTTTTAAAGAAAAAATTTTTTTTATCAATATATTAACTGATCTAGCTAAAGACTTACACAATTCTCGCTTTTAAACTTATCATCCATCACCATTATATCAATGTTTTGGAGATCTGTGCGAATGGAATAGCGCTTAAGTGTGCGATTATGTGAGTAAACAAATGAGACCCATTCAACACCATCTTTGATCTCTGTGACGGGTTCACTCGGAGTTGTGTTGGTTTGTGGAGTTTTTAAAGCTGGTGGTGCTGGCGAAGGTGATGGGGTAACGGATTTAGAATTATCTTTGTCCAATCGTCTTCTCTTCACTTTTCCAAGAGTTTGCTCAATAGCGAGAATCTGAGCAGGTGTCAAAAGCTCTAAAAGTGACTCTGCTTGGGCAGGAGCATTTAAAAGATCTTGTAAAGATAAAGAAGTAGGTGAGTTGTGTAACGTATCAAGAGAGGTGCACAAGTCCATTTTTAGCAGTTAAATCGTCAAAAGGGTTTTTTCTTTAGAATAAATAATAAATAGATGTATAAATAAATAGGTTGGAGAAAGGGGTGGTTGTTATAGTTGTTAGATTAAGAAGGATAGAATTGTGTTTAGATATTAAAATCACAAATCAAACATGAAGCTCGCGCATTCAAAAAAAAATATTGAAATTGGAGAAAAAACAATAGGTAAAGTGTATTATAAAAAAATCCAAAAAGAATCTTTTAGAACAGCGTTTGTTTATATATAAAAGTTGAAAAAAAATAGTGGAGTTTAAAATTATTTGATAGCCTTATTATAACGCCGGTTTTTTTTTTTAGTTTTCAAATGGAGCATCAAACATCAGGAATGTCCCTCCCCTCTTTTTTTCTGTAGTAGCACAGGAACTCAGCGGGGAATTGATGGTCTTATCTGTTTTTGGGATTTCTGAAACCTTCGATTCGTCTTCGCACCTTCTACCCCAAAGTAAAAAAGAGCCCAAGCTTCAAACAGACATAAAAAATCACTCAAATTTGAGTCTATACACGCCAATAAAAGAATGGCTTGAAACTGATTTGGAGACTCGACAACAGTTTTAGACGGAATGGCCGTATCCCTAAGTAAATTTACTTGGTGTTCCGATCATTCCGTGAACGGCCGACTCAGGCACTGTGGTGGTTCTTAGGATTTAGTTGAGACTCCCCTAGAAAGAAACTGAGAACACAACTGAGCAGGTGCTGGTCTTGCGAGCAAAATAAATATAAAAAAGGGGTATATGTTAAATGTTAAAAGACTAGAAAAATCGGCGAGGAAGGGGAATGAATTTACTCAACCAATTTAACAGAGCAAAGAGACACGTGGAATGGACTTCAATAAACAAACGATAATGAAGTATGCAAAAGGGCAATCCTCATGTGAATTTTACGTATGCTCGAAATTTCATTTTTGGACAGGTTTCTTTGGAAACAGTTGTACAAGAGCAAACTTTTCTGCCGTAATGGTTGAACCTTAATTTTTCCGAGTGAACTTTAATCATATATGATTAGCCATGCTTCACTCTCCATTATCTGCTTTCACTGTACTTTACAACTACTCTAATACGCTTCCATCACCTTTATATAAAAGCCAACTGCTCAAGGTTGTTTCGGAACTATTCTACTCGTTCACTAAATAGAGATTTATCATTGTTTAAAAAACACAAAGCATCTACTTTTAGGTTTCCTTTTTCGTCAATTGGTTAGTCTGTTTTAGCCGCTTTTTTTTTTTCTTTCTACTGAAACTCTTGCTGCAAAGTAAGAAAATAATGTTCTGTAAAGGCTGGCATTGACAATAAATGTTCACCAATCCAGTAAAAGACTTCCTTTTTATTGTTGCGTAACACCATCTGTTAATTTTAACCTTTTCTCTCTCTGGGGAATCGAACAAAATGCTTCCTTCTATTTTCTTTTTTATTTCTCTCTTTCTCTCTCTTTATTTCTTTCTTTTCTTTATAGAGTCGATCATCTACCTACAGAATGTCGTGGATGATCATCACAGTCCTATATGCATAAAAAATAAAAGAAAAATTCATTCAAAACAATGAAAATTCTTTCATTTTTTTTGCATATTATCTTTTTTAAGAAATAGCCTAGAAACCCTGAGTAGAACAGATAGTCATGCATCTTTAAGTTCCGGCCTTTTATTTCGTTGACTCATCCCGTTTCAAACATCCTCCTGACCTGTGCATCCCATGAAGAAAAAACACGCAGATGAGTAAATATATGACACAGGGAGTGCTCACTGATTTCTTTAGTAATGTAAAAAAAGTGGTACCAATGATCGGTAAAAAGAACATCATTTTTTAAGCGCCTATTAATATCAATTTGGAAATCGTTCAACCGCTGTTCCGCTTGATAGCTGTAATTAAGCGATGGAGTGAATTGCTTTTAAAGTCACCATCCTCTCATTGATTAACAGCTAAAACTACAGACAACAAGGATTCAAATTAATTTATCCATTTACCCTGTCTTTTTTTTTTCTTAGAAATAAGATCAAGCCAACAATAAGCGCCTATTTAAAAAAAGCTCAAATAGTTCTTCTTCGGTAGCCATGGCAGATAACTTTATGAAAAAATCACGAGAAATATACGTTATGAGAAAGTACGCGTTGTAACTAAGATTTCACAATTAAGAAAAGTAAACAGAACCGAGTTCAGTATCAAGTCCCCAATTTTTATTTTAACGGGTCAGTGGTTCTGCTGCGTTCAAACAAAGACCTCCACAGTTTCACTGGATCAATAACGAATCATTGTCTTGTTCTGATTTCTTTTTGTTTATGTAAAAATTAAACGCCAGGCTCGTTAGTTTTCTTTACTGCTTTTAATTACTTTGAACATATTACCAAGTTGTATCCACTTAAAACCATCTGCTTTATTTACATAAATGAAAGGATACATATTTATATATTTAATATTAAATATACAATTAGTTTACGTCGTCATAACGCAGGTTAGAATATCTCAATTTGAAAAGAGTCAGATTCCTATTCACTCTCCACTTCATTGATTTCTTGTAAAAAAAAACACGAAGATGTGGAGCTAATGCTCTCTTTTAAAATACGCCAAACGCATGCTACTTACTTTCAGTATTAGAAAAAAGAGTGTCAGCTTAGATTCATTTCATATGAATTAAACGATACAATCTTATTTAGTATTATCATATAAAACCCATATACTTCACATTATTCAATTGGTGATCTGTAATAACCTACACTTAATTAGATTGGTAAAAAAAAATAACTGACTAATTACTGGTCACATTTTTTTTTCAATACTATTTTACCAACTTTGTAAGCTAAAAAAAAAAGAAGGAAAGAAAGAAAGAGATGAAGGTGAAGCAACTGTTTTGGTGTAGTGCAGAAAACCTGGATTAAATAATGAATAAATAACCTTTTGTTTCTATTTTGTATATTCTATTTTTCTTTTTATCAAGTAATAAATTGTTAATGACAGGTCAACTAAACGTAGTATTACATAAACTAAAAGCTTACTTAAAAGAGTGCTTTTAATAAGTAACACAATTTCTAAAGATGTTTTTTTTACTGATCTATTTTTAAATGCAGCGAAGGGTAATCTTTTGGTAATAAAAAGATAAGATAAAATGATAACGATTGGTCTAAAGCAGGATTCATTTCTCACTTTCAAAAATATTTTAACGAAGCATAAATGGCAAGTTTAATTTCAAAAGTACTACTTTGTATATACATGTTTATAATTTAATAGAAGCAAAAACTTTCCATATTATTCCTTCTTTTTTCTTTTTTTCTTGCTGACTGATAACTTGGTACATTCCCTTTCCAAAAACAGTTCACATATGTCTTTTTAAGGTTTTTTCTCCAATCATTCATTTGCCGAAGGTACACACATTTACTCTGTGCAATTCATCCTTCCTTTTGAGACCATATCACAAAACTAGTCAAAGGAGCACTGCAGACACATGTCTTTTTTTAAAGCCCAAAATATTTTGGCTGATGTATTTAAATCCAAGGCAAGCAATCACTTAGCTAATATGTTACCAGCGAAAATGAACAAAATATTATTCGTAAAAGAAGGCACATAAAAAAAGAAAGAAAAAAGTACCATGTTACATGAAATAAAAAGAAAAAATTAGTTAATCATAAGTCATTGTGATTGTTAATAATATAATAATAAAAATTTATAAATAAATTAATGCATTACCTTCAATATATAAAATGTAAAATTACTGTGAGATTTAAGCAATATGAAGAACAATAGCACAGTTCTAATACAAATAGTATTCCTGGTCTTTTTTTTCTCTAATAGTAAACCTCTTTGCGCAAAGGGTAACTCAACGGAAGATTTTTTCCCCAAAAAAATCATCCTATGCCCCAATGACCGTCTATTGAACACAGCAAAATCCTTTGTGCCCAGTAAAACTGGTCCACAGACCATTCGATTTCTCCTTATTGAGAATATGCTCGATATGATGTTGTAATAAAATAAAATAATTGCTTATTGTCTAATTTTTATATAAGCTTTTTACAAACCATCCACTTAATAAAGTGGACTAAAACAAATGATCGAGATCGAAAATAACATTCACAAGAGTAATATTAGCTAGATAACCATATTGGTACTACAAGTTCATTTTCTTGTTAATCTATCATCAATATATGAGACAGCGATTAAGACACTCGGTGAAATCGACATTTCTAATATCATGTTTATGCGCTACATAGAGTTATAGGATTGTTTAAGGTACATCTGTAGAAATAAATCCTTGATGCCATAAAGACAATTGAGTACCTACCGCCAAAGATGTTTTTTTTAAAAAAAATCGTAGACTTGAATTAGATATATACATCCGTTTCCACTCTTTAATAGGCCTAGTTTTCAGTTACTAGCTTTTGAAATATACTTTCTACTAACGAAATCGACTGAGAGAAGCACCACTATTCATTACGTTCTCTAAATATTTTTTAAGATGTATCACCAACTTTCAAACAGCTAAATGCAATTCACACTCCTTTTTGTCTTCCCGAAATGATTTGACCATTTGAAATCAAACGGGCAAACGTTTTAACCGCCACCACGATGTTGTACAGTTGACGTCAACAGAAAACTGTGGTAATTTGAATAGGTTAATCGAGACTTTGGAGTAAATTAATTACTTTGACATTTTGCTTTAAGAAATACAATCTTTCCAGGACTACTTTTGCAAATTAGATTCATTGCACTTCATTAGCTCAATAATTTACAAATAACCTTGGTATTTTACCATTGTCTTGCTACCTGTAACACCAACAAGAACAGTCTTACTAAATTGATCTTTAGCTTTATTTAATGTGTGGAGTATTTTATTTAATTAAAAAGAATGCCTGTGATGATGACTGAAAGAATATCAAGTGGACAAGTAGTTTACTCCAAACACAAAAACAAAAATGATGAATAATGGTAATAGTATTTTCAAAAAACATTGTACCTGCTATTCTTAAAAAATATATTAAAGAATGACACATACACTGTCATTAGTCGGGAAATCTTACAGATCTCTCTCGTTGGATTGCTCTAACTCGTTACTGGATTGATTGTTAAAGATTATGATGCATTTAAACCTCGAAATTGGAATGTTCCATTATAGAAACATTCATATTCCATATTCCATAGTTCAGGAACCATTCATGTCCAACATTTGGTTATACTTGTAAATGGAGATATCCAAAAAGGTAACAAACAAAAGAATGAAGGCTCCAAAGTGCATTTCGATTTTGAGGTGATTCTATAGGGTGTATTCTAATTTGATAATTGATTTTGTCAATTTGGGATACTATTTCCGTTGTGCGTTAACAATGTTTTGTGGCTATGAGATTTTATACAGTAGTAAAACCCTCTGCTTTTCTTTTCAAGTAAAGCAATTTCGATACGACTGCAAAACAAATCGCGCTAAATGATTCGTCAGTCATGACACAATATTACTTTATGTTAATACTCTTGAAATAGAGAATACAAAAATATATCATTTCATTTTATAAGCTTTGAGCACTGGAAATGAGCATCTATGTTCTTAGCATTTCAAACGGAACTATTCAACTCAATTCGCAATTTGTTGGTTTCATTAATACGTAAATAGGTTAAAAATATCATAAGGCACCATGTTATGTATCGATATTGAGACTGTAATTTATAACTTTGTGATTTTGATATTTCAAAAGCTATTTGCTTAATCTATCGATGAAAGTTTTCTCAAGGCACCAAGTCCAAGAGGGGAATCACGGCCAGAGCTCATCTTATTCGTGTCCATTTTCTCTTCCTGGTTTCATCCTGGTTTCTTCCCGCTGTGCTCCTACTACAACTGGTAACAAGTTACTATTAAATGCAAGTCCCATCAATGGTAGCTATACAGAAATATTTAAGAAAAATCTTGGTGTCACGGCCCTCTTCTAATAACAAACGATTGGAAATGTCGCTTCGAAAGTGAGAGCGATCTCTATAAATCTCTCGTCGTTTTCAAAGATATATGCATCAAATACTGTACAGATAATGAGTAATTAAGAGATAAAAATAGAACAGGGAAAGCAGCAATGGCAGTTTTGAAGCTCTTTTATAACAAGATCTAATTTAATTTAACTTTTTCAAGACAACAATTTATGATATTTATCAACATAATTTTGCATGAACTAAAGCTATTACTGTTTTTTGAATTCCAAAAGGTGTCTCAACAAGTAGGATTGTAGTAATGTATTTTGATATCTAACAAGAAAACCTGTAAATGTAAAGAAAATGAGATTGTTGTATCTTAAGTCAATGAACATCCTTTTTTCATCTCGCTTTTCGAATGAAAAAGGAGAGTTGCATGTGACTAAAAAAAACTTGTTAACAAATTGAAAGTCAGTGAGAAGACGAATGAAACGGATAGAAAGAAGGAGTGATTGAGTACACAAAAAACCCTTTATTGTAATGTAAATGTAGTCGTTTGAAACCATTTAATTACTATGTAATGACTTTGACAGTTAATATGATCTGCTGTGATTTGAAAATATACATCAACAAGTTGTTTGAACCGATCAAGCGGGGAAAAGGGTGGGCATTTACATCTTTTGTCCCACTTTCTTCAAACAATGACAACAATAACAACAAGTGTTTTGTTTAATGTCCAAATTCAAAACTTTTTACCAAAAATAGGACTTAGAAGGGACCTGAGTTGGTTGAACAAAGTCACGATTGACCCCACCATTATTATGCGAAATAAGCCTATCTCTTTTCACTCCCTTTTTTTTTCTTTTTTTTTCTTTTTTAACTCTCATAGTAGTCAACTATGTCCAAAATACTTGGTTATAAAAAAGGGGCATACCAGCCTCTTTTGAATGATAACTATTCAAGCACTAGCTATTCAAATAGACGCTATAAAACGCGTCTTGCAGTTACCATTGGTGCTTTGGCATTCTTTGGCACCTCATGCATTTATTTGTCGAATCACCTTCCTGTGATAGTTAGCCAAAGCGCAGAAACTGTTACAACCCAAGGTTTCTGGGGAGACAACGGTAGCCCCGTTGTTCCTCCTGGTATCTCTCTCAGCTCTTTTCAGTATGGTATTTCCAAGTGTCAATATGTGGAAGAAAGACAAGGTGCCGAAACAAACACAACAAGAACACGTCACAGAAATCCTCGAGCTGCTCCTGAGGCAGAAACACTTCTCATTACTGGTGGACATATTTGGCTCGGAGATCGCTATTTAGAGAACGGTGATGTTTTGATTAAGGATGGCTTGATTGTGGATATTGGTAAACAACTAAAGGCGCCAAAGCATGCTCGCACGATTGATGCAGGAGGGCGTGTTGTTACGCCCGGTATCGTTGACATGCATTCTCATATGGGTGTAGACTCTTTGGGTGGTTTGGAAGCTGGTGATGATACAAATGAAATGACAAATCCAACAACACCTTATGTAAACACACAATGCCCATATCTATAATCACAAAAGAAACTAAAATCCAATTTAATTCGCGTATAGGTCAGAGTTATAGATGCCTTAAGTCCCACTGATCCAGGTCTTAAGGTAGTCGCTAGCGGTGGCATCACAACATCTTTGATTTTACCAGGCTCTGGCAATTTGATGGGAGGTGAAGCTGCTGTAATTAAGCTGAGACCTGTACCTACACTTTCGGTGCAAGATATGCTCATCAGTTCAGGTGTAACAGAGGAAGATCAGGAGGTTATTTGGCGTTACATGAAAATGGCTTGTGGTGAGAACCCTAAAACATATTACGGAAACTTTTACCATAAAATGCCATCAACCCGTAAGTTATGATATATTTTAAGAGATAAAAAAGAAAATAATATTAAACATTTCAAATCATTAGGTTTGGGAGAAAACTATCTGTTCCGTCGTCAATTTGAAGAGGCCCAGAAACTATTGAGAGAACAGGATGACTGGTGTGACTCGGCTTACCGAATTCAAAAAACATTCCCCACTGACAAGCCCATTGATGAGGAGAGCATTACTCGTTTGACAACGAGCTATCCAGAGAACTTGAAACTTGAGAGTTTAGTGGCTCTTTTGCGTCATCATACCAATTTAAATGTTCACTGTTATCTTCCTCAAGATATTGAAGCCATGGTTCACCACTCTCTGGAGTTTGATTTTGAAATCGGTGCTTTCCATCATGCATTGAGTGCATGGCAGGTTCCTGAAATCATTAAGCGTGCTAAAACAAATATTACTATTGCTACTTTTGCAGGTAGGGTCCCCCAAAATACTAGATTAGCGAGGTTTTATTAACCCATCCTTTCTTTCATTCTTAATAACGATAGACATGTGGGGCTATAAGGTATTGTATTAATACAATGAATACAATAAAAACAGGCATTTATTGATTTTTAATTATTAGGCTGAGGCTTGGGATCAAAATGTACATGCACCCAAGATTTTAGATAAAGCAGGTATTCCCGTTGCCTTCAAGAGTGATCATCCTGTTATGAATGCTGTAAATATTTGCTATAATTATATATCGAGTTTCATGCACTAATTACATTTTTTCATTTTCAGCGTGATCTTGTGCACGAAGCGCAGAAGGCTTTCCATTATGGTTTTGATGAACACAAAGCATTGCAAGCATTAACATCAGTACCCGCCAAATCACTCAAGTTGGATCATCGCGTTGGAAGGTGCGTTTATAAATTTACTCATTCTCATGTAATTAATTATCATTTTCTCATGCAGTATTGAAATTGGAAAGGATGCAGATCTGGTTATTTGGGAAAGACATCCTCTCCGCTTGGGAGCACGTCCTAAACACGTCATTATTGATGGTGCATTGATGGATTTTAAAAAGTCATGGACAAAGAGTGTTGCTGAACAATTTGAAGCACAAGAGTTGGAGAAGAATGCCGAAGCCAAGGCTGAAGTAGTTGAGCTTTCAGAAAAGGAGAGACACTACCTTCCTGAATTTTCCACCGGCTCAATGAAATTGGAAGATCATGGTCTTAACAACCCTACTGCTTTTAGTGATGCCTGCTCAGATAATGTTGATTCGTTTGTACTACGCAATGTTGGTGAAATATATCTCGATGCGGAAGAAAAATTGACCGCAAAGGAGGAAGGCAAAGCCCTCTATATCGTAGTAAATTCTGGTATTGTCACTTGCATTGGTACAAAATGCGATCGGGATCATATTGATTGGCCAGCAGGTAGCCCTGTGTTTGAAATGGGAGGAGCTGTTATTGTTCCCGTAAGTTACCAGTTTATTTAATTATACGACGTATATTTAATTACTCCAACTTTTTTTTAGGGTATAATTTCTGTGGGTGTCCCTCTCGGTTTACAGGAAATTCAATCTGAAGACGTTACAAGTGATGGTTATCCAAAGAACGATATTTCAGATTCAGATATTTCCAAGAAGGTTACCCGTGCTGTAGATGGCATCAAACTAAATGGTTTACATATGCAAAAGGCTTACAAGGCTGGTGTTACAACATCAGTTTCGCAACCTTTGACTTCTTCAGATCTCCTTTCAGGTGTATCTGTTGCTGTTCATACCGGCATTGAGAACACTTTGTTGGATACTGCAGATGCTGTTGTTACCGAGGAGGCATCGTTAAACTTTGTGATTCAACATGGTGGCTCCTTAACCGTTTCACAACAAATGACATCCATCCGTAACCTCCTTGAATCCAACATTAATGGAAACGCAACTGCCAGTGTCTTTGCCCGTGCTGCCCAAGGAAAATTACCCGTTGTTGTCCAAGTTGATAATAAGGATGAGATTGCTTCTATCCTTAGAATTAAGAGCTATATGCTCAAGACGTACGATTCAAATGTTCAATTTGTTATCCTTGGTGGAGCTGAGTCTCATCTTGTTGCTAGACACTTGAGTCGTTTAGATGTTCCTGTCGTCTTGATGCCTGCTCGTTGTTACGCTACTACTTGGCATGCTCGTGAATGTTTGACAGGTCCACCTTACACGGACAATACTGTTTTGGATGTATTGCTCCAACATAAGGTTCGTGTTGGTTTGGGAAGTACCGATGTAGATAATGGCGACGCACGCAACTTGATTTGGGAAGCTGGTTGGAACCTTGCTCATAACCCACACCTTGATAAATCTACTTCTGTTGGTCTTGTTACTTGGAGCTTAGCAGATATCTTTGGTTTAGTTGATAAAGATAGTCAGACTGGACCGGGCATGCTGAAACTTGGTGGAAAAGCTGACTTTGTTGCTTATAATAACAATCCATTTGAGTTTGGAACTCGTGTATTGATGGTTAATGGAGGATCCCACTCCGGACCTGTATGTTTTCCTCAGCAGTTTTAGTTTTTAAGCTCTTTTTATTATCATTAAAGTTTTATGATCTTGAAAAATAATTTTTGTCTAACCACGTTGTACCTTTAGGTGATAAAAAAAAATTCTCCCTTTTTTATTTAAGAAAATGACCATAGCTGAAATTTTATAGCTACTTTCAAAGTAATGGTTCATGTATGACATTTCACTTGTGTTTGCTTTGGTAATATTAAAATAGCATTTCTTTTAAAAATATTAAAATAAGATATTTAAGACTTTGGCTGTAAATTAGGGGGTTTCAAGACAAGATAATTTTTTTTAAAAAAATCACCGTATAAAATTTAAGCGACTATGATTGGCTAAAAAGAGAAGATAATTTTTTTTTATCGAATAAAA
Source organism: Backusella westeae (assembly GCA_024140375.1). Taxonomy (NCBI): domain Eukaryota; kingdom Fungi; phylum Mucoromycota; class Mucoromycetes; order Mucorales; family Backusellaceae; genus Backusella; species Backusella westeae. The sequence continues at coordinate 4,641 of VCJG01000277.1, read as the reverse complement.
AAAGGGCGAACTTTTTTTTTATCATGATAATTTTTGTCTTGAAACCCCCTATTGTTTCAGTTATCATTGATCATATATCTAAATAGGGAAACGAATTTTGCACCATCCCTCTCTTTCCTGATAAGTTGACAGGATTTTATTGAAAAGAGAGGATAGTTCACGGCTAAAGTTTTATTCTGTCGGTATATGATTAAAGGTGCCATCCCTGATTCAGTGTCCGTGTTAGGCCGACTTCTGCATTATTTTGAAACTGGAGAAACATGAAAATCTCTAAAATAAAAACCTTATTAGAAATGAACCCGGAGAAAAGAACTTTTTCGGCGCCACGTTGACATTCGTTGGTGCAACTTTGTCTGAAGACGGAAATCGAAAAAAGAAAAAGGTAATTAGTGAAAGGTTGAATAGGAAAAAAAGCAACTCTGGAAAGTAACAGATAAAAAGAAGTCTGTTTAATCATCAATGAGTGTGCTGGAAACATTAACTTAATAAAACCACCTTTATTACAACATTACAACAATACAACAACCTCATCAAAACGATTCGTATAATCCAATGCTTAAAAAAGTGATCTTTAGTTTTAAATTTTGTAATTTACGGGTAGAACCAGGCTATTCATAAGAAAAAAAAAACTTTCTGTCATACTTTAATATTATCGAATCATATTTCAGCCAGAGGTAGTACTCATGTTGCACTTGACATTATAATTATAATTTAAGAGTACTTAAATGAATATTAGTCATTGAATATTCATGTCAACATCCCTTACATGAATCATTTATCTATTGTTTTCATTATATCTTCAAGTAAGAACCATATACCACAATATATAAAGTGATATTTGACTTGTGCGTCACTTACCATTAGCGAATATGTGTATTGTAGACCTGCCAATATAAAGTTGGACAGTTCAATTGAGCTCTCGGGAAAGGCCAATGAGTCAACGGCCATAGAGCCTATTAAATTATACTCCGAAATTGATTTCTATTGTTGAAATGTGGGGAAATCTAAAGATATGAAGTTCCGTTTAATTTGAAAACATTTGCTTTCTTATTTTAGACAGAGGGTCAAATTATATAAAAGTACTACACAATATCATAATATCAAAACTCTAATGATGCTCTAATCCAATATTACATCTCAGTCTGTTTACAAAACTTTAAAAAACAAAAATCTCCATAAAACTGGTACCACAGATCGCCATGTGCCAGTTAATAGCAATGTAATCGAATGACTTTTTTCGGTTATTAAAGAATAAGGAATAGTTTAATCATCTTATAAAATTATTCCCCACTTTTTTTTTTATTGCACAGGCCCTGAAGAAATGATTCAGGGAATCCCCGTGAAGTTCACCAGTGGGTACTAAATTTAATTGGAGTTGTTCAATGACAGGCTAATTGTTTATGCTGTTAAAGCACACCATATCTTGGCTCCCATGTTTAGAGTTTATATTATTTGCAAACTTAATTTTTATCTTTGTATAGTGAAGAAAGCCACCAAGTATTTTAAACGTGAACATATGTAATACTTGTTATAAATACATAACTGTGGAAGCATGTGCAAATCTACACGTAGCAATGGCTATCACATGAGTCAAAGCATCACAAAAAAAGTAGAGCTGGCAAAGAACGGCAAATCGTGGGTAAAATACACAATGGAGTTTAAACTCCACACTATGTGAGGACTTTTTGTCAGGGCAAATGCAAATATACAGCTTTTTTTTTTTCATGTGATGGTATTGAACAGTGACAAATAATAAATCAAAAGCTGTATCGTGTAAAATCACTTAATTGCAGTCTAGAAATATGACTTTTTGTTTATGTTTGTTTTATTCATAGGATATAATTCTAAAGGTGCGCATTTTTTTTCCAATAAAGGTAAAAGCGATTATAAATACTTTTTATTTAGAAAGGAAGAGGTACTTGGAAACTCCGGGTTTTCATGTATAAGGCAAGATTGTACTGGATTCTATTTATTTAAAAGCTGCATTTCTCCAATTTTTTTTAATTCCTTTTTATTTCTTTCCATTATTTTTCCATTTTACTCTTAACATTTATCTATTTATAAATATGAACGAGCTTACAAATTATCCATCTTCAGTACATGATGCTTATTCTCAACACATATCAAAAAATCCCTCAAGTCAGAACAAGTTAAATGACTCAACTACCACCTATGATTTACAAGATATTATCCAGCAATACCAGTCAAAACCAGAGCTCTTAAGACTTATTTTGACAAGTAAAGTGGAGGAAGACAAACGCAAAGCCGAAGAAGCTAAACTACGCGCCAAGGAGCTTGATCTCTATCTTCAACATGGAAACCAGCCACCAAGCCCTGAAGCTTCTCCTCGTCGTTTGTCAGTGAATAGTATAGTAGAAGAACATCATATTCCTAGTACAAAGGAGAGCCGCAAGATATCTATCGTCAGTACCAACTCTACTAATGCCTTGAATCGTACCTCTCCCTACCCAATTTCTCGTTACAATAACACTACATCCATCAAGCATCAGAAGCATAATAGCTTCTCATCTGAATCGTCTTTGGATAGTTTAGATGACCCTCACCAGCAACGTCGTCATTCAGCTGCTGCCGCCATGCTGGCCATGGGAGGTAGTTTCCCTACTTCTGAGATTATTGATTCCCAAATGGATGACTGCTTGTCACCCACAGAAAGGTACGATGAGAATTTTTTCTAATTTTTTGATTTGTTCAATTTACTATTACACTCTTCTTTTTCTAAAAATGGGACAAGAGTACTAACCTATTATAACATGTGATTTTAACAGAGCAACTCAAATTGATTCAAATATATCCAGCTCATATCCTTCCCCTGTAACCGATCATTGTGATTTAATAAAAGAAAAATATGACTCAGAAGCTGATCCGATGTTAAGACCTCGTCGCCGACGCGAGATGCAAGCTATTACAAAGATTGTTGAAACAAGAGAATTTCCTTATGTAGATAACTACTTTTGGAAAAATAATGGCAACACAGTGCAAAAGAAAACAGGTTGCAAGAGTATCTACTACAAGTGCTCTAACAGTAACAAGGTAAAGCTCATTAGCATTTTTTTTATTTTATTTGGAGAGGTGCGGGAAATGGCGGGCTCGGAACTCCTAAGACGGGAATTCCCGACTACGGACATCTCAAACTTTCAAGGCTGACACATGAAATTCATGCTTGTTCTCACGGCCTTTAAGCTTATTTGATTGGAAATCATATTTTTTTTAAAGCAGAAATTGATATTTTTTTTTTCTTGTAGGGATGTTCTGTCAATAAAACTGTCACTGCCCGACCAAACGGAGAGTATCTTATAAAGTACAGAGGAGCTCATTTACCTGAATGTGGTCGAGTAGAGCGTATCCGCGACTTATAATCATCTTTTTTTCATCTGTTAAATACTGTCACTCCTGTTTAAATAGTACCTCTTAAATAATTTCATTATATCATTTTAATTTATCATTCTTCTTTCTATGACCTTTTTTATTTCTCTTTTTCTTTATACCACTCCCAAAACGCATTATGTAATCAATAATAATTTATTTTTATGAAAGTATCTTGCCTTTGTCTTTTTATTATTAATATTTCGAACGAAACATAACCAGTTTCGATGAAGCAAGAATCGAGAATTGAATCTCCGTATAATGAGAAAAGTTCTTTTTTAAAGACTCGTTTGATTCTTTTTTACGGATTTTTCTCAAATGAACACTACCATTTTAACTCGTTTTCCAGGCTCTACTTTAGAGCCAACTACACTACCGATTCTTGTCCAAGAAAAGAGCCTGACAGTACAAACACCCATCATACCAACGAAAACTACACCGCTTTCTCGGAAGAATAAGCCGACCGCCATTCTGATCAAACCATCAACAGAGGCCTCTATAAATAGTGCATCCTCAGTAGATGAAGTATACTCACCTTGGTCATATAATGAGGATGAAGATCCATTACTGCTAGAAAAATGACAGGATGCTCTTTTTAATAAATGTACCTTTAATTACTTGATTCGGGTCGTGTGAATTTTTCTTGACGTTTCTAATTATTTAAATATTTACTTAA
>VCJG01002769.1:37349-49376 GCA_024140375.1 Backusella westeae | reverse complement strand
TTAAATTAAAAAAAAAAAAAAAACTAAAAGACAAAGTATGGCTAAGTTAATTATTAAAAATCATTGATCTATTGAATTTTTTATTTATGCAAGGATGTATATATAACAGTATAGAGAAAAGAAAAGAGAGAGAGAGAAAAAAACAGTGTTAAATTAATGAAGTAGATAAAAGGGAAAAAAATAAAAAATGATGGTGATGTTCAAAGTTTGCCCTTGTCCATTCTTTTGAAGATGTCGTACAAATCACCTTCTTCCAATACAGGTCCACCATCTGCGCACTTGGCCAATTCCTTGACAGCCTGACATAATTGGTCCGTCGAAAATTCTTTAAACTTTGAATGCTGAGTGAGAGCAAACCAAATTTCTGAAACTGTTAACAAGTCACGCTTTTGATGCTGATCCTTGTTCTCCGATGATGCCAGGAAGGAAACCCGACGCTTTGGTTCCTGTTCGTCTTTTTCGCTCTCCTCGTTGCTCTTTGGATCATCCTTCAATGATAATTTTGTCATCGGGCCTGTTACAATTGGAACAGGGTAGTTTCCGATTGAGAGATTTAATTTACCCATTTGATCAAAGAGGGGCTCGGATAAAAGTCGATCGAATGCGTCGTTACAGACCTCGTTATGCAAACGTTCACAGAAAAGTTGTCCCTCAACGTCAATGTGACAATCGAACAAATCATTTTCTAGTTGTATCATCTTTTTTTGCTGTTGCATATTTGGTGAGTGACCAGATTTTTCGCTACATTCGTCATCGCCGATAGATCCAGTACTGCTAACAACACTATGTGCTCGATTGACACTTGAGGCATAGCTTTGATTGCTTTTTGGGGAAAGTAAAAGCGGATCGGTAATGGGAGATTCAGAGGCGTTTCTAAGGTTTCGATTGTTTTGAGGCTGTCGGCTACCAGGAGGATATAGCTGGACTAACTCAATAGGTTCTACTCGCGTTCCCTTGTATTGATTGGAGACGGTTCCTCCACTAGGCTTTAATGAGGCAGGGGTACTGATGGCAAAGGTATATTCTAAAGGCTGGTTGTTTGATGCAGTTTGTGGTGAAGTTGTAGTGGCTGCCTTTGGTTTAATGGTTGATTTTTTGGATGATGTAGTGCTTGCAGTTAAGGTGGGACTGGGTGATGAAGTATTGACAGGAACGGGACTTGAAGGTATGATCATCATACTGCTGTCTGAGGATGAGTTTATATGTGCTGATACTGAATGCGAGTAAGCTGGTAAAACAAACGGCGTTTGAAGTGGACCTGGAGTAGGTAACAGTGGCGCAATAGCGGGATAATTTCCTCGCGTACCATTACCAGTACTACCACCACCAGAAGATGGCAGTTGCTGCTGTTGTTGTTGCACAGGTACAGGTGGTGGTTGAGTTGTTTGTGGTTGAGCATGCATGGGATGATAGGGCATTTGCATTCCTTTCAATGCATAATTCTCAGCCTCTAATCTATAAATAATTGATCGCAATTGATGATTTTCACGAATAAGTTGAGAGGTGGCCATGAGATGGGTGTCCTGCACTTGTTTAATTTTCGCCTCCAATTCTTTGACATAGCGCTCTTTTCGCTCTCTAAAAGCTCTTTGAGCAGCTCGATTCTGAGCTTTTCGTTTTACTTTGGGATCCTGATCTGACTAAAAAACAAAAAATTATATACATTTGGTTATTCCATTGGTTTTATAATTGCTTGTATTGATAAAAAAAAAAAAGAAAATCTTACATCGGAATTTCCATCTTCGTCTGCCATTGGTTTTCTTCCAGGCTTTCTTTCACTTTCAGAATCATCGCTTTCTATACATTGTTTTTACAAAAGATTTTTTTTAATAAATATAAAACATAAAACAAGTAAATGTATGTATGAATGAAGGTATTTACCATGGCTCTCTTCTTCAGGCTTTTCAGGCATCTTTGTAAACTCTTCTTCTTGCAAAGTAACAAATGTTTCTCCGTCGATATCTCCTATTAATCATGCGAAAGAAAAGAGAAAAAGAGAAAAAACCAAATAAATATACATTAGAGAACCTTAGTTGTGAATTATTATTAGTATCAGTAAAGGACTTACTGGCAGCTTTTACGATATTTCCAGTAAAATCTGATTTTTCTGCTATTGTAAATGAATCATCCCATTTGCGTTTATCATGAAAGGCTGGGTCTTTTTTTGATTTTGGGGAAGTGAGTTGGACAGCGCCTGCCAAAGTTAGCTTTATGCTGTTACTGTCCGATTTTTTTTTTGACATAACTGGAGAAACTTTTTTTGGAGAGGATGCTCCATTTTGTTTATCACTAGTTTCCTGGACTTGTGTAGTTTCTTGAGTTTTATTCATTTGATAATTTAAAGTTTATAAATTAGGGGGAGAGTAGGAAAAATAAAGATAAACACCTTTTTGAAAAATAAATTTTGTAAATAAAAAGAAGAGAAAAAAAAGGTGGGGGTTGAACCAAAACAAGGACACTATATAGTCAATTGAGATTAGTTTGGCTGACGCGGAATCATAAAATAAGACGCCGTCATGTGCGCAAGCTGGATGGAGATGCCGTTTTATTGTTTGAAGAAATTTTCTTGCTGGTCTGAGGTTAGCGAAATACTTAATTTTGATAAAAAAAATACTTTGAGTCATCGTTTTTTGGTCTCCATGAATCTTACAAAGTAGTTCTTGGTCATGAATGGCATAATAAAGCCAGTATAATTCAAAGGGTTTGCTTAAAATTATTCTAAATCCATCTGTGCTCACTTTTGCCTTTCTACATGTTTGATCCTGCTATACTAACTAAAAGTTTATTTTTTTTAAACCAAACATCAACTAGTTTTCGACTCCAGTTTAAATATCGGCGTTCCAATTATTTGTAATTTCTGAATACATTGGGTAAATTTGTCCCTTGTGCTTTTGCTAAATTAGGGCCTGGGTACTTTTTGCTTTTCCAAATAGCTTTTATTTATTTTTTGATTGGATTGCCTATCAAATGGGGAGTAGATAACTCATATTTTGTAGTGATTGATTATCCTATAGATCGAGAGTAACTAATCTGTATTTTGATATGTACCATTAAAAGAGTTTATAACGGAAAACATTTAATATTAACGTTTTATCTAGATCTCTCCAGAGAGAATAGTAGAATCTCGGACTCAGCGATAACCTAGTGGTAACAGATTTCCTTTTTTTTTTCTGGTTAAATAAAATAACAAGGAAATATTCGAAGACATCTCAGTTGATGACATTGAAACTATCAATGCCTTGACTAAGTTTATGACGTCTTTTGCTACAAAAGACATTTTAATTTAATTTGCTTTTTTTTTATTATATTAAAAAGCAAAAGGCTAGTCTAATCGAAACCTTAATAATAGTGAACGTGAGAATGTTGATCATTGTGTATCCATTATTAATGTCCATCAGATATGTATCTTGTGGGAGTATCCCACTTTACTCTTACATATACAAAGAGAACAAACGTGTACTTTTATAAATAAATTAAAGAAGTTCTTAGTAACCGAATAACAAGAAAAACAAGTTTAAAAATATGTATATTCAGTATAAAGACACGATAATGCTCAAACGACCGCGGTATATTTTACATCCATAAAGGGACAAATGTTTGATAAAAAGAGTAATTGTCAATGTACGTGCTTTTTTCTTACAATTTTTGTGAGCTTAGCTATTTGCTCCATTAATGCTTAACTTCAATAAATCTGGTGTTGATTGGACGAGAGTTGTACAGAAAACCCCATTTTAGACCTACTGTTATTTTTTGATATACATGAATCCGAGAACTAGGGACATTGACTTTCAACCCACTAGCAACTTTTTCTTGTAAAAGTTGTTGCTATAATAATATCAAAAGAAAAATTTAAGCAAGACACAAATAACCTACACGTTCATCATAAAAAGACTATGTAATTTAGTACATATAAGCCCCCACCCTGGACAATCAAAATACTCTAAACGACGTGCATTACGCTAAATATAGGTAGCATATATGGTCGTTAACGAAAGAGAATACTATAATGGAAAATATAATTGCACGTTTTTACACAAGTAAAAATAAAGAAAAATAGTAAATATTCTTAGACTTTTATTATTTCACCAGATTGAAAACTGTTAATTGCATATTGGATGTACGGCAATGAGCCGGCTCCATATCATTTACACTGATAGTATTAGCTTATCGGTTTTTGCGTTTTAATCTGGTATTTGAATTCCTCATCCACCCAACAACAAAGTAAAGTTGATGTGTTAATGATATTAAACCCATGTTTTGGTATAAAGTACTGAATGTCGTTGCATTATTTATATTTCGTAATTCTGGTTTTAATGAGTTTTATTCGATTAAATCGCAATCCTCTATTTTTTTTTCGATTAGTTCAAAACATCAATTACAATAAAAATATTTGAATTTGGATGTATTTGAAATTTTGGAAGTTCTAATATTTTTAAACAATTGAAATTTTATAAATTACAATAATAAATTACAATTTGGATAGCTTGGCCAAAGGCAACTTGTAGTAATCAGCCAAAACTGATACAATCGACTGTATGCGGACTAAATCATCTTTTGTTGCCCCGTTGTGGAGTGCCCCGTGGCTATGTCCAACCAACTGAAGAGGAATGTTGGTTATCATCAATGCAGCTACTGTAAGTAAACTCGTTTCCCTGGCATCCAAGACCGCTGTCTCTCCAAGCGTAGGTCCATATAAATGATAGAGAGCTGTCTGAGCCAAGTCTGGATGAGATCCTGCCATAGAATCAATAACACGCTGTGTATGTCGCTCATATATCTTTCCAAATAACTCTCTCCCTCTTTTACGTTGTGCTACTACTGCAGACCAATCCTCTTCCTTACTATTTAAAGAATTGGACAAGTAAATTTAACAAATTCATGCTAGTTGTTCGTAATAATAAATACCGAAGTGGTTCTGTGGGCAATAATGCCTTTACTGAGTCTGGTGTTGCTCTACCCAAGTGATTAAGTCCATTGATTGTCTAATTTAACGAATAAGATTTTTCTTGAATTTAGTATTTAATGCTCATTCATCAATAATGCTGAAATGTTACCTTTGGAAAACCAGTAATGATGTAACTTTTGAGAATGGCCTCTCTTAAACGCAAAACGACTTTTGCTTTGAGTTGGTCATTGTTGGCATTGGCTGTTTTGTCGATTCTTTCAGAGATGACTGAATAGACATGCTTAATGTCTTCAGGGCGGTTCACAGCACTAATAGTAACAGCCTATTTTCGAATTTATTAGTATTTGTTTGTAACATCAAGTCATAATAACGCACAGCAATAAGATACCAGATATCTTTGACTGGATCTGTTTCGTATTTAATGGTTTCTAGTATGGATTTTAAAGACATGGTTTTTGTGTGAATAAAGTGGGGCAAAGGTTTTTGTTCTTACTGTCGGATGTTGAAAACCGGTGAGAAAGTAAATTTGTCATCACTAACATACTTTTTTTATAATGGCAAACCATTCACATCGCAAGTACGATATCTTTATACAAGTCTGTAAAATGAATATACATCAAATTATTATAAAGATGCATTGTTTCTATGGATCAAGAACCGAGAAGAACAAGAAAGGTGGGTCTAGATTGCTGTTTATAGAGGTCGTCTCAAGTCGACATTATCAAGATATGATAAATGTTTTGCTCGAACCATACATTTGCGATTACCAATTACATAGTCTATGTTGATATAATTATTTTTCTCTCTTCAAAGGACGATTTGACCTTTCATAAATACCATATGGATGATATAATGTTGCTTTGTATCATTTTATCATACTTACTTGTTACTTACCATTGACTCGAATGCATATATCGATAACATCATCGGACCTTTTATCTATCTCCCTACTTACTAATTATCGTAAAGCTCATTTAACATTCAAATGTTTTCGAAATAGAGAGAGCGGGGGTATCAAATTACACTTTTTAATGCTTTTTCGAGCATTTGAATGTAAAATGAACTTTACGACGATGTAGATATCGTAAAAATGAAAAATAGACGAAATCTGATAGCTTTTATATTTTTTTTTATCTCTTCCTCAAAGAGTAGAACTGAAAATCATCCACGTTAATTTTGAAATATTACATTAATCAATCACCACATCGAAAGTTTCCTATTGTTTCAAGACATTAGCTCTTAATCTTAAATGTATGATCATAAGGAATTAATCTAACTACTATGCAAATTATATTTATCAATTACATTAAAATATGGTGGAATATATCATACAAATACAAAGTTATAAATTAAAAAAAGGATGAAATGAAATTTTGAATATGTTTCCGAGACAAAAAGTAAATGTGATATTTATACTATGGTATGCTGTCTTGGACGGTCTAATACTTGATCATATGAAGGAAGTGATGAAGATAAAGGAACAGGAGCCTGCTGTGACGCGGTACGATACGATGGCACTCTTGATAAATTGGCTCCGTTCCACCAAAGAGGTTGATTTGTTGGTGATTGCGAAATCAGTAAACTTGAATTTTCATCTGGTTGGATTGGCAAAGGGGAGCTAGTCCCACAAGAAGAAAACGAGGAAACAGGGTCAGGTATTTCATCTAAAGGTGTAGGGGGTTCCAAGCACAGCATGGAACGCCAAGACTGATCGTACGCCGGAAGGGTATTGAGTTCATTGTGTTCCGCGATTGATGAGATGATGATGACAGGAACAGAGCACCTTAGCTCTGAAAGGTGTCCATCTGCGTTGACTAGAGAAATAACAAATTTTAGTTTATGTCGAATGCGAATCATGTCATTATCAGCATCGCAGAAAGCCGATTGAGAGGACATGGGAGGCACATCAAGTGAGACAACTTTTGTCCAAACATTTGTTCTAGAATCAACCCTATTATTGGCTGAGAGTGCTGCTGGAAATGGATTTTCTGTCTTCTTTAGTTTGACAATGCGAGTGTCTGTCTTTGAACAGTCATTGGCGGTGTATGTGCAATACTCCTTGAGAGTACCTGCCAGAGATCTCACTTTGAGTTTAGATGCAATAGGTGTAATATGAAATGTGATTGGGATCGGGTGACCGCGTGAATATACTTTTGAGGGCAAAATAATATCGTACATCATCTTTTCAGCCCATGTATTGTGAATTTCCAGAGTTTGAATCAATTCGAATTCCGAGGGTGACATACAACGTATGATTCGAACAACACTTTTTTTAACAATGTTTTGGAGAAAAGCCGAACGCTCAACTGTTGCTTTTAAACGATAAACGACTTGTCCACCTTCTGCTTCTAATGACTGTGGTAAATCTCCTGGTAAAAGTAATTCAAAGTCCCATTTATGTTCGCCGGGTGCCATAGTGAACGCTTTTTTATTGGGGTGATCTGCAGCAGCTATTGGTACAAATTGCCATTTATGTTCGATAATGTCTTTCTCTTGTCTATGGTAGTGTTGATGATGGCCAATACCTACGAATATAACATCGAGTTGATTAGATTATCTTTGTTTACTCCTCTCTCGCTCTCTCTCTAGAGATTACCTTCTGACCATGAAACCTTCATTTTTCCTGTAAAACAAAGTGTCACAGATCGAACTTTCATCGGTTCTACCAGATTTAATCTGATGGAACCTTGTAGCATCTTTCCAGCCGATTCTGAAGCATGGCCAAGTAGAATTATTTCGGGTGTAGCTAGATCGATCTTGAGCTCATTTGATTTACGCACAGACGATACCATTTTGGCTTAAAAATACAATTGAAATATCAACTCATAAAGATTGAAAACAGAAAGAGAGAAGAAAAAAAGTAACGGCAAAAAATTATAATAAAAAGGAATTAGAAAGATATCCAATGAAACCATGTCAATAATTTCTTTTTTTATCACTATTTTTTTTTCTCGTTGCGAGGACACTTTGAAACAGATGAAAGCCAATACATTGAGGACTGAGTATATAACTGTTTTTCTCTTTTATTTTAGGGCCATCAATCATAAAATATGATGAAACATGCTATGAATAGATCAACAATGGCAAATCAGCTATGGCAAAAAACTTGAACAGACACATCGCTTTTTAATATTCCATTTAAAGTCAATTGACATGACATGTGTAATATAAAAAAGACGGAATTAAAATATTAAATTCTACAATCAAATTTATCGGTGGAACTTGATGCGTCTGTCATAAAAGTTAACAAGTACATATGAGGCTATATATGCGCATAGATCTTATTGTGGTTAAAATGACTTGCAATGTTGAGATCCTCTTTTAAATAACTTGAGTATTCGAGAAAGAATCAAACAGTTGTCTATTTTTTTACTCACTTTTTTATTCCCTATCGCTCAAATCAGAAAAAAAAAATCTTTAATACATGATACATCTATTTTCGGTCTCAGACCGACTGCTCCCGATGGTTTTTACACTCAAATGTTTGTAAAAGAATAAATATGTAAGTATAAGACATCGCATAAAGCAAGGAAGACACAATGCCAATACAATTAACTATCCTGCATTAAATAGCTTTTAGTGTATCCGATCTATCATTTTAGCGCAAAGTTCTTTGATGACTTTTTGTATGAACAAGAACTTTTGCCAAGTAGTGTTGGGCTGCAACTCATCAGACGGAGATACCCCTGAATCTGATAAGCGAAGAAAAGCCCAGAAAACTTCGTCCCGTTAACTTACTGACCTCTTCGAGTACATTACTAAAAGCGTATATAAAAACACCTTTTGTGTAGATCTAGAAGGGATTGTGAAATAAAAATCACAAAAATATATATGATAGATCATTGAAAGTGCAATATTTAGTAACAAGATCATATTGGGATATAGAAATGATATAGGAGTCCAGGGGTTAAATAAAGACATTTAGATGGTGAAACAACAGCATTTAAATAAACTTAAATACTATTTCATAGGAAATATATCGTTCAGAATTCAACCACATAGGGGATTGCTACTTAGCTCAACTCAACAAACTCTTTTAAAGACTATACACTATCATTTTTATATCATAATTGGTTGTTGAACGTAACACTATTATGAAATCAATAAAATTATGTTATTTTATCAGTTCTGCCTTACAACTTCGGTTGTATCCAGAAGCTTTTTATTCACGCATGAAGCGGGTCATTGGCATTGGGTTTTTTATTACATCTCCCAAGGTATCGCAAGAGGTGAAATAAATCGTCTGTCAAAAACTCTAAATGTAACTCTTTCAATGGATTCAAGAATACTTATTCTGTCACATGCTTTGCTGACTCTCGAACTTGACTCTATCAATGTTATTAAAGCATTATTGAACTTGCCTTTAAAGGAGAAAGAGAAAAAACTTTCCGTTCTTTGCTTGCAACATGCTCTGTAGTAATAATAAAAAAAAACATTGGTGACTCACTTAAATAAGACTTCGAATTAGATATATAATTAATACCCACGCTAAGAAGATCTAGCTATGATCCAGATCAGTAATCCGAAGCAAAAAGTGCCATAAAGTAGTAGAGTAGATGGGCGTTTTTTTTTTGATCATTTACATCATTTCAGCTAATAATGATGTTATCTAATTATTTCCTCCTGATTCAGCTCTTTAGTGTATCAAAGAGTTCTATAAAGGTACCATCGTTGTAGCAAACAATCGGAAGGTCGAGTCACTTCAACGTTCTGTAACTTTGGAAAACTAGACGTTGATGTTGATGGTTTGAATAAAATATCTGTCTAGTATATTCATTCTCGTATTGCTCATTTCCATCGTCACTGATGAAAATTATGAAGGGTGCTATACCACTTTATAGCATTCTTTTATGGGATACTCCAAATATCAACAATGATAGTATTAACTATGCTTTATAGTGCCACTTTGGAGAGCGGCAAAAAAGCCTCTAGAGGTTCATATTGGCGCAGGTAATTATTCTACTAATTCAATCACCAGGTTTTCTTCTGAATTTTCTGATCTCAATTTTTTTTACAACATTCTTACTGGTAGTTAATTTCTTTTACCTTAACAATCGATAGAAACCGATGCTTACTGGTTTTGTACAAAAAACCTTTTTAACCCCAGTCCCAAAATGAGACAACTAACCACATTAATAATATGTGTGTATCCGGAAAACCGAATAAATATATCCTTTATTAAACTCTAAATTACAAGGAAGTACTGAAGATGCATATATATTGATATGTCGCTTCTTTCGATTCAAATTCAATCGTACATGATGATATCTAGTTAATCATTCACCGAACGAATATAATATGATCAAAGTACAAACCGGTGGTATCCGATCACTTGGAAGCGAGTTGTTCTATAATGTTTGAACAAAGGTAGAATGATAATAATAAAACAACCCTTATCTTGATAAACTATTGTTTTCCACTTTGCCATACTTTGGGGACTAATAATAATACACCAGTATTCATAAAGCATTTAATTGGAGATGCAAAATCAATGGTCGCTTGTCTTTTTTTCTTAACATTTGCGGAGTGTGACCATGTTGTAAAAAAGAGATATGAATCAATTTGTCCTTCTGTCTACGGAAAAATGGACTTTTCTTATTACATATTCGTCTTCTTTGTGACCAAAAAATAAATAAAAAAGCCGTTAAAAAGAAACTAAAAAAGGTTCCCGAAAAAAGAAAGTACGTTTGTTTCAATAGAAAAGTGACATTGGTACTTCAAGTAGCACACATTATATGTAATGGTTTATGTATATAAATACATTTTTATTTACGTTAACTTGGAAAAGAAGGAAAGGAACTATTTGATAAAGCTTAAATTTACAAAAAAACATATGCTTTTGTACAAAAATGGAAATAAAAGAAAAGCGGACAATAAATTATTTTTAGTGGGAGTGGTAAAGGTTAGTAGAAGTATAAAGTAGAAAAGTAGTAGTAAAGTAAAATAAAATGGGGGGTATTTTGTATCATTTTGACCTAATTAGGACATATCATTGAACTAGCCTGAATAGAAGTTGTCTGTGTCCATACAATACCAGAAATATGATGGGTGATATAAAATGTAGCATTCAACAAGTTTTGCTTATTCTGAGGGTCGCCTATGGAGCTTTTAACTTGGAGGCCACAAGCACTATAAAGATCTTGAAAAGTTGTGTCGTTTTCATTGTCTGTCTCGTAAAAAATCTTCATTTTAAAATTAACAATGCTTGATTTCCGAGGAGGCAATACAAAAGGACCAGTGCTACCGTTTCCGAATTGTTTTTGTGTTGCATCATCTATTACTGTCACATCCCAATTGCTGATACGAGTAGGAACCCAGTTTACGGAGTTATCTGCTGAAATATTGACAAGCCATGTGGCCGAAATCAATTTTTGTCCTGACGGTATCTTTGTCTGCTCTTCGATATCAATATCATCTAAGCTTAAAATAGGAATTCTTGGCCAAACAAAATACCAAATAACAATAATTAATGCGATAAACAGCAAACATAAAGATCCAAATGTGCGATAACGTAATCCGCAACAACGTCGTTTCTTTTTGCGCTTTGCCATTGCGGGCAGTGACTCCATTTTTTCTTCATCTCCTCCTCTTTGTGCAGGTGCGTAGTCCTTCATTGGTTCGCCATGATCAATGTAATTGTCTTGGAGCATAGAACCCATTCCAAGTGTGGAAGAGTGGGGCGCTTCATCCTCGATATAAATATCAGCTGGTTTTTGATTAGGGTCACGCTGATGATGTGAATAAGGCAAGTACGAATTTGCACGTTCTGGCTCTATTCTAGGTGTTCTCAATTTTTTATTATAAAAGTCTTTTGTGTAAGGGTCGTCATAAGCCGTTGCAGGCAAGCTGGCTGGTGGAATGGCTCCTGTGTACAGTCGACTTGTGCTACTGTCAGAGGCTGTGCGAGAATGGAAGGCTGTATAATCTGAATTGTCTGAAAATGATCCTAAAAATTACATATTTTGATTGTTATTTAGAATAAAAGGATACTTTTTATATTCGTTAAGTCATTCGATCGAGAAATGAACACAAAGTTGACATTTACCATGGCGAGGGCTTTTTTTCACAGTTCTGTACGGATCGTTGTCTTCGTAGACTGTTGCTAAGGAAGTTTGTCTTTG
>VCJG01002757.1:3651-15706 GCA_024140375.1 Backusella westeae | reverse complement strand
AAATTTTTTTAAAAAAAAAAAAAAAAAAACTGGTCAACCCAGAGACAGCAAAAACAATATCACACAGCCCGTCTACGTGAATAAAACGAAGCGCAACATTTATAAATATTGAAACCTAAATGATGAAACACCTACGCCCAAATATTTTATGGCCATATGAGCAATTTTAAATCGCTGATAAAAGAGATGTACCTTAATTGACAAGAAAGCAAAACTTAAATTAAAAATCTGGCCAACGCAGATAATAGAAGAGCTTCTGGTAAGGTCAAAAATGACTTTTTTTTTCTCATAGCATAAATATTGAAGGAGTAGTACGAGTTTGAAAATAAGCCACAAAAACTGTCCAGATTTCAAAAAACCTATTTTGGGAACTAAGCAAAAAATGAAAAATCTGGTCAACGGGTTTTATAATCCTTTATTTAACAATGCTAAATATACCGTATAGCAGAAATATTGACGAAGTAGATGTCTTTCTAATTTTGACAGGGATTTAAACCCCGATTTTAAAATTATAGGTTGCATGCACCATAGCCACAATTGTTTATTCTTTAAATGACATCACGAATACATGTATACATTTAATGCATTCTCCAGAATATTCCGTTTATTTTTCTTTTACTAGTCATTTTGTAGTACTGAGTAACAGAGCACATTAGAATCATGGTTTTTTAATGCAACTAATAGTGAAAAATGGGAACACAAGTTCAAGGAGGAATGGGAATAGAAACCACGTACCAAAAAAGAAAAAAAAAGTTGGATACTGAACACAGAAGTGTTGCTTTCGTTTTCAATTTTGTATCATGTGTCAAGTCCTTCATGATCGATAAAATCCTAAGCCTCTACAAAGCGTAGAAAGCCTGGTTTATTGTATTTCATAGAGATGGGCTTTCTCACTCGCGCTCACTCTCTTAGCATACACAATGCAACGTGCTACAATTCGATGCATTCATATAAAAAGCCCTTCTTCCCACTGCCCTTTTTTTATTATTATTATTTCTATTATATTTCTTATACAAAGATCACAATGGTTTCTTCAAAATCGATTTTTGCTTTATCCATTGCATTAATTAGCAACGTAATTGCTGCTTCGGTGGGATCTATATCTGATTGTCCTGCCCTGGCACCTCGTGCAAGTCCAGCAAAGGACATCACTGATCTCCGTATTGATGATATTAATATCGTGGCAGGGTTAGGCGACAGGTAAAAAAAAACAAGCTGAAGAAAGTATTATAAGAATACTAAATGACTTTAAATAGTATCATGGCAGGATTTGCATTGATGGGTGTCGATTATGAAGGTACCGGAATCATAAATTTCAGCGCCGTTTCAGAATATCGCGGAAACAGCTACGCCATGGGTGCAGACACTGGCGCAGTTACTTTGCCAAATTTCATAAAAAAATACAACTCAAAGGTCCAAGGTGGCTCTGTTCTGAGTCATTTAGCTTCGTTCTGTAACGGGGACGAGTGTGGCTTTCCAGAAACAATATGTAAATGGAAAAAAAGATTTCCATCTGAAAAATCTTAATCTCATTAAACTTTTCTATTTTTAGATCGACCCTTGAGGGATAACCTTAATGGTGCTCAAAGTGGTGGAGTGGCCATGAACCTGAATTTCGAACTTGATTATCTTATTCCTCGTAAAGTTTTACAGCAAAATAACCCTTATTTTAATTTTTTTTTAACCTGATTACCGCCATTTCATTATAGGTATGAAGTCATATATACTCAGCACTAGCTATAAAAATGATTGGAAGATGATTACCATTCAAATCGGAAGTAAGTATTGTTATTTTTGAGTGTGCGGGTGCTCGTTGACTTATATGTATAACCAGGTAACGATCAATGCGCATCATGCAATAGTACTATTATGGATAAAGTTACTGCTGATGCCTATGGCAGCTATGTAGAAGCTGCCATCGAACGCATCAAGAATGAAATTCCAAAGACCGTTGTGAATCTATGTAAGTCTCCCTCTTCTATTTATCAGGTTATTTTCTTACATACATATTTTTAGTTGGCACCTTCAAGGTTTCAGGCGTTTTCCCTTTGACGGCAGGTCAAGCTTATTGTGTACCTAATGGTTTTATCCAAAACATTGGTGAATGCTCTTGCTCTAGCTCTGCTGAAAATTTGGCTAAAATGGATGCTTTGTCAGATGGTAATGTCACATACATAGATATATACTTGCATCTTTTTTTTTTCTAACTTGTATCCTATAGCATATAACGTAAAACTTCAGGCTATTGCTGATAAATACAAAGGAACCGCCAATGGAACATTTGCTGTTATGTATAGCCCTGCCCCCATCGATATCTCCTCTTTCCCTGTTGATGCTTTAAGGTAATAACAATAGAAACATAAACTACGCTTTGCATCTATGTTTACTCACAACTCTTTTATCATAGTAATGTTGATTGCTTCCATCCAAGCTTGAAAGGACATCAATGGATTGCCAAGGTAAAAATATAAATAAAAGAAAACATTGATCATTTATTCTAATACGCAATGTTTATTTAACTAGACTTTCTGGAATCAGCTTTTCTTGCCTAGAAGCGAGAAGCCATCCATTTTCACTTTTGATGCCAACCTCCAGGTAAGAAATTGATTATATTTGGTCGGGATATATCTGACTTTAACATTTCCATCTACATTTTAGATCAACTGTCCTGTGGATACAGACAGACTTCCTACTCAGTAACTTATTATTATGGTTTACATTTTGTAAGCTATTGTATTTTATATTACATTTGTCTTTGAGATACTCTTTAATCATTTATTTATTATATCCATTTTTCATATATTTTTTAATACAACAATCGTCGATCATTACTTTAGTATTTTTATATTGCTTTCGTATTCAAAAATACTCCATTAAATTTTTTTCATTGTGGTTATCTCTAGCTTTGGATGAGTATAAATTAAACTCACCCAAGCGTAATTCTCGCTAGTTTGATCACATGTAGCCGTGGATGAGTAAAAATCATATTTTCCCAAGTCTAATCCTAGCTTTGTTTGGTGATAGTTCACTTTAAATCAAGTAAATATTTTAACTCACATTGTTTATTATTTTCTTGCGCTTGTAGGAACGATATCAAGATCTGAGATCTTTGCTCGTCTGTTTTGGATTTGAATTCCGTTCCTGTTTGAATTGGATTTTAGAGTTTGAATTATCTCTCATTAATTTCTTTTTGGTTAAAAAGTCAATGAGCATAAGTAATTGAATACGATTACACTAACCCAGTGACACATTTCAAAAGTAACAAACAAACAAGCACAATACGCCTACCATATTATGCGATTGATGGAAAACCAACAATAAACAACTATTTATGGCATGTCTATTCCAAAAAGGAATAGATTAAATCCGTCACTGACTTCAGAGAAAACATTATGCACGAGAATTAAAGATAAATCGTTGCTTTATATATGCTAATGTTCTGATGGTATATAAGTTATTTTATATTTATTAAAGTGATTTTAAAACCCCATTATGAGTAATATGTAATACGTTAGGCAAATTTTCATTGCTATAACAAAGGGGTGTATACAATTAAAATAACGATTGTCCTATATTTGATCATTTATTTCTACTAGTCCCTATCGTATATTTCTTGCTGTCGTATGTTATCAAGTTGGTGAATTGCAGGATTTTGATTAAATCCCGAATAAGTTTCTGCAGCTAAACGAGAACTCCAAGGGGTCGCGAGTGTCATATAACTTGTGCCAAATTTTGCATTAGATACGCGTGAAGTCCACAACAAATCGCCTGTATATGCTTTTAAACAATAAACCCATTTTCCTGCGCCAACGTAAACTAACTCTTCTAGTCTCCCAATCTTAAAATTTGGTGGATCTATAACTGCAAGTGGTATATCACCCACGCTCCTGGGACAGTTATATCTCCAAACTTCTTCTCCTGTTTCAATATTTATGGCCATAACCTTTCCTCGAGAGCTGCATATTGCAATGGGTTTTTTGCTAAAATCATGATCTTGATATTTAGGAAGTGTTTCCGTGTTTTTATCACAGCTTGTAATGGGGTATCTTCTAGGTAAAAGTGATCGACTCGGAGTGCTAAGCACCGACACATTGTCACAACCAAAGCCCTAAAGTTTTATGCGATTAATGACTTTCGAGACTTATGAATTTAAAATAAAACTTGCTTTCATATTATTGATCCAAATAGTATTTCCTGTCATAATATCAATACATATAGTTCTACCGTTTGTTCCAGCAATTACTTTATCACAGTCGGTCACAGAAAGAGATATGATCCCAGTTGAAAAGCCTCTAGAGAATGTTTTTCTCCAAAGGCATTTTCCATTTTCCTTGTGAATACTATATACTTTACCATTAGTAGAACATATCAAGATGTTATCCAGGTCAAGTTCGTTAATATTTTCTTGAGATCCGAAGTCGGGTTCATGTATTTGAGAACTTGTACTTTGTGTTTTAAAAAAATGCATTTTTAACTTTAAAGAACAGAAAAAATGTCGAAATGCAAAATGAACATTTATTTATTTTCAAATATATCGCTCTGTCTCGATTAGGGCATTTAAGCTTGATCTAAGTGGACTTTAGCTACCAAGGTTTTTAATATTTCTTTTTTTAATATTTAAAGTTATCTTTATGAATTCATAGCATTTTCAAACTTTAATTTTAAACAAAAGTATTAGAAACATGCTGCCTTTTGTAGTAAAATTCTTTATTTTTCTTTGGTTTGTTAATCATGTGAGTAAAATGAGATGAGAATAAAGTTGGTAATTTAACAAAAAAGTAGAAAAATGGACCATGGTGTATCTACATCCACGTGGCTTTCCTTTCTTGATGCTTCTCTTTTTTCTTTTTCTTTATCTATCCTGCCACGAAGATAACTTTATTATGAAAGTCTATATTGTATCACAAATGATGCATGAATGCCCTTTTTTCTATTTTTACAACTATAGAGGAACTTAACAGGCCATTACATACAAGTTGAATTGTATCAAGTCTTATTATAATTTGATTTATATAGTAAATGTATAGTGATTTATTACATTTCTCTTACTTTCTTTCCCAACCAAACAGATATCAAGTGGTTACCCCTTCCTTCATTCATTCTCGATTCCATCCATTTTAACATCATTAAACTCACCTGAAGAATCATTCAATAAGGCTTGCTCATGATTTCATTATCATGGATGGTTTTTATCATACTTTTCAATTATCATATGGATATATCATGATCCTATTTAAAATCTTTATTATCATTATCAATTAGACTAAAATGGGTCTTTGAAATTTCGACTTTCGACCTTGAAAATGGTGTTTTGTCATTCAATTTCTTAGTCGTTGTGACAATATAATTATTACTACTTAATTATTAAAATGATTACATTTTCTATACTATAAATGCTCTAAAGGATGAAGAGCTTGAAGACCTATTTTAGCCTAGATCTAAAGATCTCTCACAATATTCAAAAAATTAATAATAAAATACAATGATTTTTTTTTCAGGAGAGGTTCGTAGTCACATTTTATGAATTGTACACCCTCAACATTATAAGTATGGAATAAAGTGACTGATCATAAAAGTATAATACATTGCACCGATTCCTAGCCTTTATCCACTTTCTTCAATTACTACTTAATTATGTAGAATTTTTCCATTTCAACGACCTCACTAAAAATTATACTCAAAGCTCTACTTAATTCGAATTTCGTTGATTACCTATTCCTCTCACTTTTTTACATGATGTCAAAGATAGCACATAAGCTATTGAAAAACAAGCACAGTAGGCTCAAGCTGACAAGTTTTCATACAGCCTACCAATAAATGCCAGTGCTTAATATTTTGTCAATTGTGCAACATATAATTGAGAGATGTTTTTAATTTGTATAATTCCCCGACAATAATCCAATTCACTAATTTTGAACCAATTCAGTCTAAAAGTTTAAGAGGTTAACTACAAAATGACACTTTTGATTTGACCACATTATCATGAATAAAGCAAAAAAAAAGAAGGCTATTTGGTATCTACTTGGTTGAAAAGGTTATCATACAAAACAAAAAAAAAAGTAGAGTAGAGGCTCAACGGTCATAGCGAAGCCATTTTTAAGCAAAATGGGGATAAAATGTCCAATAAGACCATGGCAGTCCGGGAAATAGGGAAATTTAAGTATACTTTTATGGAAATCAATATCGTCGCGCCAATTACTTTTCCATAAAGCGATTTTGAATTAAAGTTTAAATAGTCCCGGAAAAGTTGTACAAGCTGGTAAAAGGTGGTTTACTCACTTTATTCCACGTTTACCATAGAACTTGTATCTTTGTTACTTGTCATTTAAAAAAAAAAATTAAAAAAAACAACAATTTATAACTATAAAAACAACCACTTGACCTTTTGAGTAGTGGATCTCTGGGATATGGCATTACAAAATAACGTTAAATAAGTATGCTCATATTTGTTAATATATTTGAAGAATTTAAGGAAATTGCATTTAATATCCTAAGATTAGATATTGATATTTATAGCAGGTCAAATACGATGTTCATGGGCTTATCCTCTCATCTTTTCTCTGTGTTAAAGTGCCATTTACTATTGAGCTTTATGAAAAATCAGCCTTTGTTTAAGATATCATTATTTGGAATTTATATCCCAAAAAGAGGGAACACAATATTCTTGTATTTAATATATTTTCGCATTGATGAAATTATCTGCTTTATTCATTCATCACTATTTAATCATTTATTATATATAACAAAATAAAATGAAAATTTAATCTGATTCATAAATGTTCGAATGTTTGAGATACTTTTTCACTTATCTCCATCTTCCTCTGTCTTATTTTTCCATGTCGAATGATTAACTTCAGCGTTGAGAATGTTACATTGATTGAAAAAAGCGGAATATTTAGAGCCAAACCTTAAATATTATGGATACTACTGTATTGGTAATCAATGCTTAATAAAAGAGACACGAATACCTGCTGCCTGGTACTTTTATAACGTTGGGTACTGATAAATTCGGTAGCTTTAGAATTCTGTGAGGAAAAATACCAACGTCTTTAAAGAGAAAACCTACTTGAGAAACATTGTTTTGTTTGGATAATGGTACCATAGTGTCTAATTCTTTTTGTTATCACTGTTTGTTTATTACCGAGCAAAAACAATACACAAACTGCCTGTTTCTATCTGATTTATGTTCAAGACTAAAGTAGAAATACAAGTAAATTATAGAAATCACTTGGCTTTCTTTAAACATGGAGTTTTGAATTAAGAAATAAATCAAGGCATCAACTGACGTAATCTGAAAGCAAATCAACTCAAGACATCAAAACTGATTAGTTGCCTCCACAAATCAAGTTTTCGAAGCTGAGATTGATTAAATAACAAAACCAAAACTAGACCATTAAATAATTTTTAATTCCGGCAAAAAAACCCCCACTCTGACAGTTAAAATACTATTATTAGATACCTATTAAGTATTTTTTTTTCAAAGAAAAAAGAAAATGAAAAAAAAATAAGACGACGCAGTTGTGCCTGAAAACGCATTGACATTATTTACAGTTGTTTATTCTACTTCTAAATATATAAATAATTTCCACCTTCAAACTCTAATTAATATCATAAAGGCAAACTATAGTTACTACCACTTGTCTGGTAAAAGCACTACAGTGTAAATAAAAGAACTACCAATGAGAATAGGTGGTCGACCATATGAACTCATCAATTCTGCGGGGAGAGAGAGAGAGAAAGACCCAGAATATTCAGATCAAGTGACTGTTTGAGTAACAGCTTTTCCTGTTTTAGAAAGGTGCCATCATGAATTAGGTCATAGTTAAAACTGGAGAAAAAGATAATTGAACCTAAAAAAAAACAAAGATAACTTGACGTCTTAATATTATAATAATGAAAAGCAATGTAATATGATGCAAGTAACGGTATATATGCTGAATAACTTTCAACTTTCGTTATTAAAATGTTTAAATAAAGTTTATCCATAAAGCACAACGATTATTATGTAATATCAAGCTAAATAAATTAAAGTTTTCGATATTCTCCGTAAATCCTTTCCCCTCTTTTTCTTTTTTTGGAAAAGTCTTCGAATGGGATGGGTCCAAATTTTCAAATGAAAAAATTTCCCGAGAAAAAACTAAGCAGATTCAATAAAGTATAAAAGCACAAGTCTTTTTCTTGGTTACTTTTTTTTTTCTTCTCTACATACTTGTATATTATAAATTATTTAACATGGCTGAACAACAATATTTGACTCTTAGCGGTACCGGTGACAAGATGCCCCAGCTCGGTTTCGGCTGCTGGAAGGTTGACCCCCAGGATGCTGAGCAGACCATCTTCAATGCTATCAAGGCTGGTTACCGTTTGATTGACGGTGCTGCCGATTATGGTAACGAAGCCGAAGTTGGTGCTGGTATCCGTAAGGCTATTGCTGAAGGCATTGTCAAGCGTGAAGAAATCTTTGGTAATATTTTGAAACAAAAATAACCAAAATACGCGTATATTAACTCTATCACTTATTAGTTGTCACCAAGCTCTGGAACACCTACCACAACAAGAACGTTGTTCGTCGTGCTTTCGACAAGCAACTCCAGGATTTGGGTCTTGACTATGTTGATTTGTTCTTGATTCACTGTAAGTTATCATTGTAATGAGGCAAAAAAAAAGAGGGATAATGGGATGGGAAAAGGAATAACTTTTTGGTATGGTTACTAATTAATCCAAATACAGTCCCCGTTCCTCTTAAGGATGTTGCACATGAAGCTGCCTATCCTCCTGGATGGTACCAGCCTGGTGAGGAGTCCGCCATTGAATTCGAGCGTTCTCCCATCCACGAGACCTGGGCCGAATTTGAAAAGCTTGTTGAAGCCAAGTTGGTCAGAAACATTGGTGTCTCCAACTTCAACGTCCAACTTATCTTGGATCTTTTGACCTACTGCAAGATCAAGCCTGCTGTCTTGCAAGGTATGTAATTTATAAACGGGATTTTTTATAAAAAAGCATTAGTACTAATTTTCTCTTCAAAAATATAGTTGAACTCCACCCTTACCTCCAACAGACCAAGCTCATCAAGTGGGTCCAATCTCAAGGTATCAACGTCACAGCCTACTCTTCTTTCGGTCCTAGCTCTTTCATCACTTTGACCGAAGATGGTAAGCAAGCCGCTCCTCTCCTCACACACTCCAAGATCGAAGAGATCGCCAAGAAGCACGGTAAGACCCCCGCTCAAGTCTTGCTCCGTTGGGCCGTCGAAAGAAAGACTGCTGTCATCCCCAAGAGTATGTCTGAGGAACGCATCAAGTCCAACATGGATATCTTCTCCTGGTCTCTTGAAGAATCTGACAACAAGGAAATCAACGCCCTTGAAATCGGTCAGAGATTCAACGATCCCTACTCTTATGGTTTCGGTCTCCCCTTGTTCTGTTAAATTTAATATATCTTTGTCATATAGTAACTTCCTCTTATAAATAAAATCAAAACCTGTATTTAAGAACTATATTACTGGCTATTTTTTTTTCTTATTATTTAGCGAAGTTTGATAATACTTTTAATATTCATTATAGCATCCTATCTTATAGTGTAACTAAACCTAAGGATTCAAAATGTAAGTGCACAATTCTTTAATTTAACACGATCCAATATTGATATCCTTTGTATATTTTTTCTCTAAAAAAAGTTAGGTAGCAACAGTAGCACAACATTAAAACACCACCATTCCACTGTGGGAAATAAAAAAAGAATGAAAGTGATTGGAGCCTTTCAGCCAAAAACCTTTAAAAACCCGATCAAAATACGAAGTTCAGTGTGGGGTGACAACTTTAATTTGAAACAGTTTATTCGACCTTTGGAAATATAAAAAAAACAGGAAGTAATGTAAGTGATGGGAATATAAAGAGATGGAACCTTTTTTTTTTAGGGGAAAGGGGGGGGGTAGTGTCAGATTTCCTGATCATCCCATCCCGAGGATCACTGTCACACTGGGATATTCCCAGTCAGAGAGAATATGTTGATCAGAAATATTTATAGGACTTGTGGCGATGTTTTGTCTTTTCTTTGATCAAAAAACGACCAATCAGCATTTTTATCATCTTCATTTTTTAACTTTGATCGTATTAACACGAAACTAGCTGTTACTCAGGAATCTATGGTAGCAAATACCGCTTCAACCTCTGAGCCGGAATCTGCTTTACAGCATCAGGAAGTTCTTGTGCCCGGTGTCTTTAATACGGCAAAGCTGATTAAGGATGATATTGGTAATTTGACAACTGGCGTACCTGTGCAAAAGCAGCAGGGTGCATCCAAATCTGCAGAGTTGAAATCTGCTGGTCATGATGGAAAAGAGAAGTGGAATCAAGTTTTAGCTGTTTGTTTCGCGAAGGAAGTAAAGAATAGGTAGATGATATGCTGATGAAGTCTATTACCTGGAGTGGTGTCCAAGCAGCAATCACTCACAGTTTTGGACAATCTGATCGTGCTGATGAGCCCTTCAAGGATCTCTTCAATATAAAGATGCGCGAGAAAGAATGGGTGATTGGCTATTATTAGCATCTCCTCAGAGTTGCTGACGAGGCAAGCTGGGATAAAATTAATCCACCTACTGGACGCACGCTTTATAATTCCTTGGTCTCTTTGGTACAATACAGCACGAAACAAGCATGGTTGGTATCACCCGAATCGAAAAAGAAGGATTGGACTATCAAAGCCATTTTTGATGCGGTGCGTCCGATTATTGGGGATGATGCTTCTCGGTATTCTGTGGATTGCGTTACTCCTGTGGGTCCCCAACAGCCAGATCCAGCGGTGGATATACGCATTGTCTACCAGGATTCTAGACATGGCCAATTCAATCAACCTGCCCAGGCTCAATACGGTGAACAAGCTGTGCCAAGCAACAGTTTACCCATGCGCCATCAGCGTCAAAATACAGCTGGTGGTCGTTCTACTCCTGCCGACAACAAGCGTTTCTATTGTAGCCGCCATGGTGAAAACACTTCACATGACACTGAGAACTGCAGAAGTCTTCTTTCCGAGAAGAAGTTCAAGGAAGAAAGGGAAAACAGTGATGACTCTTCTCTCTGCCTGTATTGCAAGAGAGAGACCTGGACATCTCAACATCGCTGCCCAGAGTATTTCCAGAAGAATGGCAAGAAGATGTCAAAGGCAGTAGATGCAATTGAAAACTAGGCCGAATTGGTGAAGCGGATTCAAGAAGAAGAAGAAGCTGAGAAGAAGGCAGCCGAAAAGGACTCCTCCTCCTTGGGCACTGATCCCTCTTTGGATTCTGAAGATGAAGAGGAGGCTGCTGGTGTTTCATTCAGAATGTTTGTGGATGATGGTGTACCAAATTATGCCGATAATTTTAATGACTTCGAACCGGTGGTGCTGACAGAGGACCTAAACCAACAGCATTGCATGCTGTTCTGGGTGCTGCTAATGGAGAGGCTGCAAAGACCTCTCCCACTGAAATAGACTTACCTGGTTTGGAACGATGTGACGAAGAAATGCTAGGTGATGACGAAGCGGATACCCACAAGGAAATCCATGGTGGCGCCGGACAGGACGCTCAAATAAATGCAGTTGAGGAGGTACCTATAAAGAGTAATTTTACAGATACAAAACTTAAGAATATTGTATTGACACCTATATTTGTAGAAGGAACAGAGCTTCTAGCAAAAGTTGACTCCGGCTCTTCCCTGACCTTAATGAGTCAGGATTCCTTTTATAATAAACTGTATTTAAATAAAACCTTGTCTTCTTATAATTTTGTCTTTATTGGAAATAACAATAATAATGGTTATAAAACTGAAAGTGAGCCTTTGCAGGTCACTTGAATGATTCAATTTTTTTAGGCGTTCCTTACGGAGTTTAAAAGAACGCATAATAATCACTGATCCTCTCTGTATTTCTGTAACGTGGAGTACAAATGCTTACCCTTTACTTTAGTTCTTCTGTTACTGATGAAACGAGACCATGTTCAGTACAGTCATCATAAGCATAAAGTAAAAAATAAATAAATTAAAAGTCTCCCCAAAAAAAGTTGATTCAAGACTCATGG
>VCJG01002745.1:0-15388 GCA_024140375.1 Backusella westeae | reverse complement strand
GGGTGAAGAACAAGTTCAAAAAACTGGGTGTATTTATACTAAAAATAGAATGTATACCAACATGTTATATACTTTAAAGATGCTTATTAGTAAATAATAAAATAAACCTTGTAAATAGGAAAACTTCAAGTTTTATTTAGATGCAAGCGATGTTTAATATTATTAACAAGACGTCATCAATACAATAATGTTTCGAATTTGAAAAATTTATTTTTGACAAAAAAAAATGCACGTGTTAGTTTAGGTTTGATTACTTGTCTTTTTCTTATCTTTCTACCATCAAATGGACCATCTTCCTGTTGAAGTTTTACACGAAATCTTTATTAACCTTCCTTTAAAAGAAAAGCTAAAATGCATGCTTGTTTGTCGATTCTGGCGCGATACACTTGACAAGCGCACCTTGCTTCATACCGTTTTTATAAACACCAGCGAATATCCTAAATTTAAAGCAATGGTAGACCGTCACTCATATCGTGGAGCCCAAGTCGAATATTTGACGCTATATTCAGATTCAAAGCTTGAATTCGATAAAAGAGTGCTTTGCAACTTGTTCCCCAACTTGAAAGTATTTGAATTGAGAGGATGGAGGCGCGACAGTTATACAACAACAATCGACATGGGCATGCCGTTCCATTTTATGAATTCGTCATCAAAGTTGAAAAGGATCAAAGACACTGGTGAATGCGAAATGGCCCGTCAATTGGGCATTTCCAACATGTGTCAGCACCTCAAATCACTGAATCTAGAATTTATACCAGTGGCTGCTTCTGTGAGCAGCCATATCGTCGCTCAGCTAAAAAACATGCCCGTTTTGGAAACCCTTACACTACTTGAATTTAAAGTCAAGCTAATGGACTTGGAACTACTGCACCGTAATTTGCCTTCAATTAAAACTCTACACCTCGGCCACATATCCACCATCGTTGGCGAGATACCTCAAGATGTTGTGCCTGCAAGTTTGGTAACAGAAATGAAACTGACGCTTACCGGCGCTGATGACCGCGACTCACACATCCAATTCTACAAGTACATTTACAACAAGTACACTTCTGTCACCAAGTTTGCTGAATTCGGTGATGGTATAGTAACAAAGAAAGGGTTAAATTATATTAGGGATGTTTACAACCAAGCGATCCTGCCGCTTTTTGAAAGAGTTGGTCCTCAAACCGACGATTTTTTTATCTGTAATTACTGCGAAGGATTGGACGCTTTCAGAAAGTTTGATGGTTTCCGAATGAAGCTCAAAAAACTCACGATTGGATCACGCCATACTCATGACATGCAACTTCTTGAAGAAATCGCTCAATCACAGCAATCCAAGTACATTCAGGAGGTTGAATTCTTTAACTTTATTCCTGAGCCCATCGATAGGCTAAGTAGTATGTCAGCACTGAAATCCTTCTACCTCGATTTTCGCGCCACCTATGACAGAGTCAACTTTAGAAACGCATGCGAAATTGATTTTAATCAATTGATCAACGCTTGCCCCGCCACTCTTAAAAGCCTAGGCATTGTCTACATGGACTTGACATTCAATGAGCCAGCAACACAGAAATCATCCGTCCAGGAACTGGTTCTTACACATACCGCTATTACAGAGGATTTAGCAAACACGGTAACAACATGTTTTCCTAAACTGACAAAATTGGAACTTGAAGGCCAAGTAACGGAGGAGGATTTGACAATATCGTTACCCAAGAACCACTTGAAGGAGCTCACTCTTAAAATGGAGCATGAGAAAGGCGAGGAGACTGGACTTTCGATCACGACGAAAAATAATGGCAAGCCTCTAACGCATGCGTTCTGGCCAGTTTATAGTGATAAATTGGGTGGAAGAATGAATATGAATGGTGAAGTCATCCAGTTACCGGCCAGCGATGAGTGTGCCCACATGTTGAGTGTTTCCTGTGCTTCCATTGAAACCTTTGTTTATTCTCTTAAAGAATTAGATGATGATAATCGTTGGGATTTTTTTTAAAAGTACTTTTATCAATAAACATGGAGATATCCGGAATGATTGTTATTTGGAAATGATGGGCAATGCCTTTTACTTACAGTCACACTTATAATCTATTGAGTAAAGGTGAATAATAAAAGAGGAGAGTGAAGAACACGTTTTATCTTTTTATAAACGCTTTTTTATATCCTGTTTTTACATCCAACTCTGCTGGTTTTGATTATAGTGATTAATCCACCCTTTTTCTTCTCTCACCAATAATCATTGTCTTATTCCAAGTGCAGAATCCAAATTAGATCATATTTGTACTTGATAATGATGGACATTTTCTTTTTTACTTGTATACATATCTATTATTTATTAAATGGGAGTGAATGGTAAAAGAGGAAAATAGAGAATATGGCTTCTATCTATTTCATTTCATTTTATTAAAACCTCCTTCAATGTGTTTATGTTGATACCAATCGTGGTGTTACAAAGTCTAATTATTTTTATCAATGTAAATAAACAAACGCTTTCTGAATCTGAAATTAGCTTTAGCGTGCATTTTTATTTTGTTTGTTGTAATTTGGATTTGATCATCTTTTCTTCCTTCTATTATTTTTTATCTTCTTTATCATATTACATGGATCGTGTTCCCACTGAACTTTGGCACGAAATCTTTATTAAACTTGACCTAAATGACAGGCTAAAGTGTTTATCTGTTTGCCGAAACTGGTATAACAAGTTGGATGAGCGTAGTTTGTTTTATGATCTTAATATAACAACTCGACAATACCATAAACTCAAAGACGTGATGGGAATTTTGCCTTATCGAGCTGCCCAGACAGAGTATTTGACGTTTCAGAATAATCTAGAGCCTAATTTCGATAAAAGAGAGCTCATCAATATGTTTCCCAATCTACGAGAGCTCATATTAAAGAAATCTTTTTACGGAATGTCTGAAATTGACACTAGTAGACTATTCCATTTTATAAATTCGACAATAAAATTGGAGAGGATTGAAGAGTATGGCAAATGCGAGTTGATACGTCAATTAGTCATGTCGAGTTTATGCAATACTGTCAAATCACTTGAACTCAGTCTCACAGGCACAAATTCTTTTGTCAGCATCACTGAACTGAAGAATATGCCCGTTCTGGAGCATTTTGGATTAATTCGCTCTACAGTCACATTAATGGATTTGAATAAATTGCATCATAATTTACCAGCACTCAAGAGCCTAGACCTCAACGTGCATGTAATCTCTGGCCAAGTGCCTCATGACGTCTTACCTGCAACTTTAATTACAAAACTACACATGATCATCTATTTAGCGGATGATCTCAACACACACATCCAACTCTACAAGTACATTTACAACAAATATTCTTCTGTCAATAATCCCATTTTCGATGATCGTGAAATATCACAGCAACAAATGACTCATGTTAGGGATGTCTTTAACGAGGGCATATTTCCTATTTATCAAAGGATCGGATCGCAGATAGACACTTTTTCATTCGACAACTACTACAATGAATTGGACGCTTTCAATAAGTTTGATGCTATTGGAATGAAGCTAAAGGAACTCACAATAGACTCATGTCGTAAAGATGCTGTTTTATCTCTTGGTGATCTCGCTCAATCCCAACAATCCAAGTCTATTACAAAACTCACTTTGAAGGATATTATTCCTGAGCCCATCTATTTGATGAAAAACATGAAAGCACTAACAACCTTGGAAATCAGCACACGTTACCGTATTAATGATCTCCACAATGAAGTCGTGCAATCCATTGATTTTAGTCAACTTGTTGAATCTTGTCCAGCCGCACTCACGACTTTAAGATTATCAGGTCACTAATTGACGTTCGATGAGTCAACATCAAATCAAACATCTATCGAATGCCTGGATCTCTCTTATGTATATTTGGAACCACCATTAGCAAAAATCATTGAGACGAGCTTTCCACAACTAGTACATTTAATAATTGATGGCGACATACAGGATGCCATTAAAATTTCATTGCCAAAACACAACTTGAAGTTTGTATACATTAGAGTCAACTATTGGCATGCGATACTCTATGGAATTGGATATGTTGTCACGACGGTCGATGATAACAAAGTCGAGTACTACGACGGAGAAGGACGACCGTGCAACAGTAATGCTATCACTTGTATGTCTAGAGAAGATCTTGGTGTTAGCCCTGTCTTGAGTCTTAGTTGTGCTTCTTTGGATGAATTATCTCTTCATGTTGATGGTTGTGAATGAATTAAACCCTTTGAAACTTTTTAACGCGCCAATTCGATTCCCGTCAGCTCGTGGCACATAATAATTTAATAAATCAAAAAGCAAACATTTCTATTGCCTCTTTTCATCTTTTTTTATTATTTTCAAAATGGATCATATTCCTGTTGAAGTTCTACATGAAATACTTATCAAACTTGACTTGGAAGACAAACTAAAATGCATGTTTGTTTGCCGGTTCTGGTATGACACGCTGGATTGATTAACTCTATGTTCGATCTTGAAACTATGGTTACGAGCTATTTAACGGTAAATTTTCCTAGCAATCATTTGAAGAAGGCTGCTATTCAGATCAAATATGCAAAAGGTAAAGAGTATGGACTTTCAGTCAATGTGCTGAACGAGGGTAAGCCTTTTGGTAACGTCATATGGGCGAACAGTGATCATGACACTGGAGGACAATTGTATGGAAACAATGAATCCACTTTTGGATTAACAGGAAAGCAAATGGTGGAATTTACCTTTGGCTCTACCGAACAATTATCCTATTCTATTGTCCAAAAAGAAGAGAAGAAATAAGCTGTCTCTGCTATTGACACAAAAAGTGATCGACGCACTCTGACTTTGAAATGCTGACGCATATTTTTTCTTTCTTGTGACGAAATTCGGATTTGATTGCCTCTCTTTTTTTCTTCTCTTTTTATTGTATTTTAAAATGGATCATACTCCTGTTGAAGTTCTGCAAGAAATATTTGCTAGGCTTGATTTAAAAGACAAACTAACATGTATGCTTGTTTGTCGGTTCTGGTACAATACGCTGGACAGGTTTACTCTTCTCTGTAATATTTCTGTAAGAAACACCCGATTTGGTAAACTCAAAGACATGCTAGAGCGTTTCCCACATCGAGCAACCCAAGTGGAGTATCTAACGCTACATGAACGCCTCGAGCCTACTTTTGATAAAAGAGAGCTTTGCAACATGTTCCCCAACTTGCGAGAATTCAACTACGATATATATCCACGTGGAAAGTCACAGACTCACACGAATGAATCCTTTCAGTATTTGCACACAACTTGCAAGTTGAACAAGCTAGTAGAAGCTGGTGGATGCGAATTCGCATCGCAATTAGCCATGTCGAATTTAGGTTGTAATCTGAAAACACTTGAACTCGATTTCAAAATTTTCGATGTTCGAGTTGACATGAGTGACATCTCTCAGTTGAAGAACATGCCAGTTTTGGAGGAGCTTCGATTGATGCAATTAACATTCAAGCTGATGAACTTGGAAGTACTGCACAGTAATTTGCCTTCTATTAAAACATTGCATCTCAAATTTGCACACCTGGTGTCTGGTGAAATCCCTCAAGATGTTGTACCTGCAAGTTTAGTGACAGAACTGGAGGTGCAAATGGGCCAACCTGAAGATCAACACACGCATATTCAATTATACAAGTACATTGGCAAAAAATACCCTTGTGCGAAGAACCCTATTATTGAAGATGATATGGAAACCAATCAAGAAGGCCTGGGGACTATACCTGATGTTTATAACGAGGGAATCTTGCCACTTTATCGAAATATCGGGCCTCACGTTGACACTTTTTCGTTCGGTGAGTATTGTCCTGGGTTGGATGCGTTCAGAAAGTTTGACAATTATGGAATGAAGTTAAAGGAACTCAAAATAAGAATGACATGGCAGTTTGATGACGTTCCGTTCATGGAAGAACTCGCCAAATCACAACAATCCAAATGCATTCGAAAACTCACTCTGTACGACACTGTTCCTGAACCCATTAATATGACGAGAAACATGGAGACACTTGAAACATTGGACATATCATGTAATTTTATTTTGGACTTCGATCTGGGCGTGATGAGAAAAGATATCAACCTCACCCAGCTTATTGATGCTTGCCCACCAACGCTCAACACTCTAATGGTGGACAACCTCAACTTGACATACGATGGACCAACGTCCAACATAACATCCGTCAAAGATCTGACAATAACCTTTATGGAATTTACACCGCTGCTGGCAACTATCATTGAAACAAGTTTTCCCCAACTATCAACATTGACACTTGCCGGTGATATAAATAGCAATGTGACACTTTCGCTGTTAAACCACAACTTGAAGGAAGCCTATATTACAGCAACGTACGATGAAGATGACGAGCGCAATGACTATTCAAGCGAGTCGAAATACGAGAATGGCGTTCACTGTCACATAATAAAGCGGACCCCAGATAGCGATATTGAAGGTGAATTGTATACGTTTGACCGTGGAACCAACTCGACAGTGGAAAAGGATCCTAAAAAATCGTTTGCATTGAAGTTCATATGTCCTTCTGTTGAAAAAGTGTTCTTTTGTATTAACCAAAAAGTACAAAGGTATTGATGAATCAATGATAAACACTGGATTATGATGGATGGATTAAAAAGTGATATTTTTAACTATTACTATTGGATAAAAATAAAAGCCGCACTTTAAAATAACTATTTTTTTTTTATGCGTTTTGGGAGCCACCCATTGCCTCTTTTTCTTTTTACTATTTGCAAAATGGACCGTATTCCTGCTGAACTTTTACACGAAACCTTTATTAAGCTTGTACTAGAGTACAGACTAGAATGCATGCTGGTTTGCCGCCGCTGGTATGATATCATAAACGAGCGTAGCTTACTACATACTCTTGTCGCATCCGATCACGTATTCCCTAAATTGAAAGAAATGATAGAACGAAAACCATATCGCGCACCCCAAATGAAATACCTAAAGCTGTATACATTTTCACACCATGATTGTGATACAAGAATATTTTGCAACATGTTTCCCAACTTACGAAAAATTTACTTGCAGAAAGGGGACGATATATATCAAAAAAGAAATTACTT
The DNA here is from genome assembly GCA_024140375.1 of Backusella westeae. Classification (NCBI taxonomy): domain Eukaryota; kingdom Fungi; phylum Mucoromycota; class Mucoromycetes; order Mucorales; family Backusellaceae; genus Backusella; species Backusella westeae. Next base: position 8,306 of record VCJG01002745.1, on the reverse strand, counting down.
GGACATCCCATTCGAGTTTACGCATCCCACATCAAAGTTGGAGAAAATTACAGATTATGGTGAATGCGAATTAACAGGCTAGCTTGCAATGTCTAACATGTGCAGTAACCTCAAATCACTTGAACTATCTTTCACAAATCTACCTGATTCCATGAGCAGCCTTGTTCTCTCCCAGCTAAAAAACATGCCAGTGTTGAAAACCCTTACCCTATCTGAATGTAGAGTCAAGCTAATGGATTTGGAAATAATGCACGATAATATACCATCGATTAAAAATCTGCAAATTAAAAGTACAGCCATACTGTCTGGTGAAATCCCTCGTGACGTTATACCAGCAAGTTTAGTAACAGAAATAGATATGTATCTTCTCGCGGCTAAAGGTCTAAACACGCACATTCAATTCTACGAGTACATTCTCAAAAAATATCCCTCTGTTAAGAAGGCTACTTGTTCTGACCACGCATTAATGGGTTACTATATGGATTCTGTCAGGGATGTCTACAACGAGGGGATCTTTCCTTGGTATCAAAGTATCGGGCCTCTTATTGAAACTTTCTCATTCGAGAATTAATGTGATGGACTGGATGCTTTCAGAAAGTTTGATGATTACGGGATGAAGCTAAAAGAACTCACAATACATTCCAAAAATGATGCTCATATCTTGTTTCTTGAAGAACTCGCACAATCACAGCAATCGAAATACATCCAAAAGCTTGATTTATACAATATTATTCCTGCACCTTTGGATATGATGATAAATATGGAGGCACTTACAACCTTGTATATTGACTTTGATGCCTCTGCTCATGTAATCGGCGATAGAGACAAACCAACATCCAACTTTAGTCAACTTGTTGAATATTGTCCTGCAACACTTACACATTTAGCCATACAAGGTTTCGATTTGGAATTCAATGAATCAACATCGAATTCAACTTCCATCCAAAATCTGACACTCCGTGACGTAGAGATTGCATCACCAGCGACCATCCTGGGGACAAATTTTCCGGAACTGAGAGAATTGGATGTTAATGCTCTTATTGATTGCAATTTATCAATATCATTACCCAATAACCATTTAACGTCGGCCAATATCTGCTTCCAATACCTAGAGCTTAATCTACTTGGACTTTTTAGTCAATACAACGCATGAGGGTAAGCCTCAGTGTAATATGATATGGCCAACCGTTAGCCGTGACATTGGAGGAATACTATATCTTGATAGTATACCTACTTTTCATTCAGCACTAATGAAAATGGTGAATTTTACATGTAACTCTGTCAATATATTATCCTATTCCATTGCCCAAATAGAAAAAGAGGATGACGAAGGTGATAATGAGGATGATGACGATTATGAATACTAAACAAACCACTTCAGGCACTTTTTCTTTCTGTATCAATAGACAGTGACTTATATTTAATTTAAATCTCATTTATTAGCGATTTTACTATTATATCCACATAGCTTTATTTTGGCAATAAACAAGATACTTTCGTGTTATATTTTGACTATTTCAGTCATCCTTTCAAGAATAAAAAAAAAGTATATGATTTAACAAAAAAATCAGTAGGCCCAGTTATACATAGTGATCCAACATGGGGTATGGTTTGATAATAAATATAGTTCCTTTATTAAATAATTGGAGTAAATGAGACAATAGTTTAATTGATGCAGTACTTGTTCATCTTGGAACCAGTGCTGCTGGTCGAGCCAACAGACCAGCTTCCTACCGAGGAGCCAACCTTGGTGTTGCCATTGTAAAGAGTGATCTTTTGGAAACCACGGTAGCTGAAGGATTTAACATGACCTGCAACTGGTGACTTCATCTTCCAGCAACCGATGGCATTAGGGTTGCTATGGGCATCTAAGCATTTACCACCAAGCTTTTCTCCAGTACAGAACTTGAATGTCCAAGCAGAGACAGCAGAGAAGTAGGCAAAAAGGGCAAAGACAAAAAGTTGGGCCTTCATATTGTAATTTTTATTAAATATAAAATTGAATGATGTCCAAGATGAATTGGTTTGATTTGACTCTTTATATATCTTTTCTAATTTGTTTTACTGAGTCTTACACTTTGTCATACAAGATTATGTTGATGAATAGAATTTGTTCTATTCGAATATGGTATCCTGGTCCTGGTTATCATGATTTATTCTAGATAGCATATCGTTTATTGAAATAATACAACCTCATCTATTCATACGTCTATTAATATACCAGTGATACAATGTAATAAAATATATTTATAACTGTTGAAAGACGGATTGGAATACGTATTGTAGCACAAGAGTAATTTAAACAGAAACCAGAATTTCCAAATTTATACCATGTTTTGCCAGATCAGAAACCTTTAATCACATAAGCTTACATGGTACCTTGAGCGCCCGAGAATGTTGTTTTTTTTACCGTTCTTACTTGTTTTGGCTATACATTTATTTAATTTCTGTTGTCAATTGTACCACAATTTTCACATTGGTAAAAGCAGAATGGGTGTACAGTCATATATGTTGAGTTGTGACACTGTCCATTTTATAATAAAAGTGTATTAAGGTTATCGTTATAGTAATATACTATACGAACTAGAATCATTGTAGATTTTAAAAAAAAAAAATCCAATAGCTATTATAGTCTGCAAACCTTTTTTTCTATACCCAACACTTGCAAAATCGAATTCTGGAGTCATGTAGCACCAGTTTATTATGAGAGATATTGCGACTTAAGCTGTGTAGCAATTATTCTATAAAAATAAAATGAGCCACTCTGATCAGGATGGATACAAAGCAGAAGAAAAAGGAAGTAGGTGATAAGAATAAATGATCCATGCGAATATACAATAAAATGGTAATTAAGAACCAAGTTGGGTTTACTACAAATGCCTTTTTTTATTATTTAAAAAAAAATGAGAGAGTCTATGTGTACTTGAAAATGTAACAATGCAATAATGTAAATATGTGATTTTAAAAAAAAAATGGACTAAATGGATATAGTGTTGCTCTGCGAACACTCTTCACGAAGCACACGACGCTGAATTTTACCAGAGGCAGTTCTGGGGAACGAGTTTACAATAACAATCCCACCCCTCAAGCGTTTCTCATCGGGAAGACGGCTGTCCACATATTCTTGAATTTCTTGCTCGATCTCGGGGCTGTATTTCTCATCGCCGACAAGTTGGACATACGCACGAGGCAACTCTGTTGTGAATTCAGGGTAATAGACACCAATAACAGCACAGTCGAATACCATTGGATGTGTGAATAATACACTTTCGATATCGCTCGGGTATATATGGTGCAACTTGTATTTAATCAGATCCTTAAATCTATCAATATAGAAGAAAATACCATCTTTGTTACATCTCAAGAGATCGCCGGTGTGGAGGAAACCGTCTGAATCAATAGTTGCTCTGGTTGCCTTTGCATTTCTGTAATAGCCTTGGGTAACAGTGGGTCCCTTGACAATGAGTTCACCCATTTGACCGTCTTCAACCTCATTTCCATCTTCGTCAATAAGCTTAGCAACGTATCCGGGCGAAATGGAACCAACGCCTCCCATGTAGGTGATATCAGGCGTATTCGTAAACATACCAAGAGCTTCTGTCATACCATAGCCATTTAGTACTTGAATACCAACTTTCTCAACGACGAGACGAGTAATGGCATTATCGAGTGCTGCTCCGCCGCAAATGACACTTTTCATGGACGAAAAATCATATTTGTTTAAAATTTCCTCATTCGCCATGGCAGCAATGATGTAGGGCTGTGTTGCAAAGAAGGTGATTTTGAAATCCTGGATGGCCTGGCATAACTTGGGAAACGAGTAGTTGGCCATCACATAAACAGGGATACCAAATAAAATAGCCATATGCATGACGACAAGCAGGGAACTAGCGTGGTGGAACTCGGTATATGCAATGGCTCTTTCTGAACTAAAATTCCAGTTTTCCTTGAGGAGAAAACTAGTCATGATATTGTATTGAGTCAGCATGACAGCCTTTTTGTCTCCTGTAGTTCCAGAAGTATAATAGAGATAAACAGGCGAATGCTCGATTTCATATTCGGTATAGTTGTAAGGCACCGCGAGTTCGTCGCCACCCAAAAGTGTTTCAGTTACGGATCGGATGCCATTGATTTCTTCATCACCGAATATAAGAATGTTGTCACGGGGAAGTCCCACTGCTTTGGCAGCATCAAGGGCTTGATCAAGCGTATCTTTGTGGGCAATCAAGTATCTGGCTTGTGAAACATCGAGATTCTTTGCGATTTGCTGAGCAATTGAACCGTAATCGATGGCCGCTAGAACTCCACCTATGGAAATTAATGAGTTAGATGCATATTCTTATATTTTTTTAAGAGACGATGGGAAAAAAAAAAGTAAAACCATACCTGCACAGACAGTGGCGTGTAACAGCACGATATAATCAATACAATTGGGAGCGCAAATGGCAACGACATCTTTAGGTTCAAGATCAAGCTTGCTTTTTAAATTGGCAGCACATTTGAGGATTTGGGTTTGGAGTTGTCCATAAGTCAAGTTGACGCTGGTATCATCTGCATCAATAAATAAAGTAGTGTCTTTGGGGATGTTTTTGTTGTTATTAAACAATAGGTTATAAATGCTAATGTTTTTTGGGAGAATTTTTGCGGGTTCAGAAGATGTGTATACCATATTGGGTTGATCTGATTTAAAAAAAACAGGGTTGAATACGCCTGGTATTTATATTAAATTTAAAGTGAAACGTGTATTTTTTCTTTAAGCATCTGCAATATGAAACATAAGTTTTAATAGAAAAAATGATAAATTCGCAAAGTCGTAATAACCAAATGGGTACATCAGTAACTGTTAAAAAAAATGTACTTCCTTTTCCCTTGTTCTTCCGTTTTGTTTAGTTTTGTATGGTTAATGGACAGAGTCCAGGTGCTGAGTAGTCAGTCTGATGCTGGCTACATGATTTGGGAGAACAGGTACACTGTATAGAGAAACGCCTAATGTTTACCAAGTGACAGTTTGGGAATTGATCTGTCAAAGGTATTTTTTTTGAGCGGAAATAATGTTGTTCCTTTCTCCGCCGAGTCATCACCATTCTACTCAACATCAGTTTATTCAGAAGATTGTTCAAGTACATATATTTGCATAAAAAAAGGAAAAGCGATTGTGTTTTTTCTGATAATCAAACGATTTTAGCATTTTGTGATAAACGTAAAAACCTTAAACTGTTAGTGCCCGAAGAAAAGCATAAAAACATGTGCTAGCAGGTTTGAGATTTTAAATGTGGCCAATGTAAATGTAGATTTTGATAGGTTTTTTTTAATTTTTTTTATGGTGCAACAGCTTTAGACCCAACACTTTTTTGGCCATTCTTAAAAAATTAACTACTCATCCCACAAACAAAATATCAATTTTTTTTACTTCAATAATGATAGAATGAACCTTTCTCTACAAGAATCGAAGTTCAGATTTTTTGTAAATCTTTTTTTCGAGGTGTAATGATTTCTCAAAATCGGTATGTAAGTACCCTTTAAGCAGTAAACCCTTCAAATTGAACATTATTTTTGGATTAAATAGATTACCCGGATTAGCGGATTTAAATTTATCCTACATGAGCCAATCAAAATACTAAAATATTTTATATTATTGAGTGAACCTCAGTTGACTTCGACTAGTCATACGGCAAATTTCCTTTTTAGGAAGGGAAAACTCTAATAAAAAATTGGACATTTTTCGAAAAAGTGTTGGGTCTAAAGTTGTTGCACCATACAGAATAATTGTTGAATAAACTTTTTCGTGAGGGTTTTGTTTTTCCCTTGTTTGATATTCTTTTTTCGGAACAGATTAGTCCTTCCGTCCCGATAGATCTCTATTCGTGGAATTAGTAAACATATATTTAACCATGGCATCAATGATAAAAATATCAGAAAACAAAATTTATACAATATTAGTGTTTGTGATGGTTTCCACTAAATATATGTATTTATTTATTCAAGTTAGTTCTTTTTATATAATTTATTCATTAAATATTTGCTAGCAAGGAGGGAAAGAATGGGAATAAAAAAGAAGTAAAAAAAATATAAATGTATATATCAATTTGCTAATGTTACAGAATCAAGATACAAAGTTGATAAGCTTTACTCTTCTTCATCAGGAGGATAGCCATCATCCACTATGTTTATATATTTATTAATATACACTCTCTCCTAATACCAAAATACCCACTGAAAAACCAAATAATTACCTTTACGTCTAAACAATGTGATTTCCTGTTGTTTGAAATAGCGACGATTCTCTTCATCAATAAGTACCAAATTCAAATAATATCTTGTAGAGAATTTCTTGTTGACATCTGGGTATAATTAAAAGACTCAGTACAATCACTTCATTACTGATCATAATCAGCACCAAGAACTTACCTCTGAATGTTGGTGTCAACTCGAAGCCACCAAGGAACAAACGGATAGGGATGGTTTCACCTATAATACATTACAGCATAAGAATAGCTGGGTATTTTGGTATTAGTTACTATACCTCTAACAGGGGCGCCATCCATGATTTCAAACTTTGTGATTGTCTCTGTCTCATTATACAAGTTGGGTACTATAGTGTAATAGAATATGATTAAACAACGCAACCTTGGCTTAAATATAACATAACTTACAAGCACCAGTGGTTTCCCGTCTAATAATAGAAAGTTCCATTGTTTTAATCTTTATACGAACAAGCAAAAAGTAAATTTTTCCAACGATAACATCCTTCAAATGATACCTAAAATAAGAACAATAACAATAATGCTGAGTACATATTGTGTGTTACAATAGCATATAAACAATACCGTTTTAATTACTTACTTTGATTTGTTGTATTCAAATTCAATATGAAGACAGTCTTCAATACCAACTTCCATCTTGATAGAGTTATTGACTTCGACTGGCATTCTATAAGAATTGACCCACATGTCTCTTTCACGAACAACATCCGACATACGACGAGCAACTGTGACACGAATAAAATATCTAATTGTGTCCCCTATTTTAGAATACGAAAAAAAAAGAAAAAAAAACGCAGTAATGAATGATCCTTAATACCTGAGTTTCACATTAATACCATGATAGCACTCGTATTGCTTTTCTACATTCTTGAATTCGAATTCAAAAGCACTATTTTGACGCAGCTCCCCGGGTGCTGCAAGTTCTTGAGATAACGCCAAGAACTCGTGTGATTTTCCTTTATCATAAAAGAGTTCTATAATAAATGGTAAGAACAAGCGTAAAATAGGAAAATCGAATGCTTTATTTTACCTATACTTCCAACAAACTCGACCTTAATACCATTATGTTCCAGCTTTTTACCGTCTCTTAAGCTTATGTTGACCTTTTTTATTATTAAAAAAAATGTTGCCAGATTAGAACAGCACATTTCGCAATTCTTTCTCCATCCCGTTGCTATGAAAACCATGTAGAAATATTTACCTTTCCATTAACAGTCTCACCATCGAGAAAGACAGGGAAACTTTCCTTCTTGTCTTTTTCAATCTTCACTTCGACATGTTTTCTTTCTTCTTCGTTATTAAAAGTAACCTCGATATCAACCGGGTTAGATAGACCAAAGAGACTCTATTAAATAGTAAAGTAAGTATCTAAAAAACAAAAGACAACCTATTATCACACGATAGTTACTGCCATAGACATTTTTTCCGTTTAAAAAAGTGTTTTTTGTGGGTATAAAAGCTGGTTCTTTTTTTTTTCTAAAAAAATCATATTAACTCATGCATGTCGTCATCTCTATCTTCGTAGTCCCGATTTACAACTCAGACAAAGAGCCCAGAAGGGCTTTGGATGACTTTAAAGCTTAAACACATGTTTTGCATATAATTTAATTCATTTGTGCCTTTTTATTCTGCTAAATAATGCCATCTACTATGCTCGACCAAAATGCGATTCAACAATTATTACTTCTCTATCGATATGCTCTACTTTTGTTTTCTGGAGTTTCATCTCTTTGTTTTTTAGAATATTCTTGTTGTAGAACTTATAACACCACAATCCTAGAAAATCCCATTATTTTCTCTAGATCAAACATTATCATTTGTATACCATGTTCTTATATAAAAGGCCTGCCCGTTCTATTAATTCTGACAGATCATATTGAAGAGCTCTCTCTTACAGTCGATATGGGAGTATAAAAATTATACATAACTCTGTTACTATGGCAAAAGAGCTGTATTACTACTGTTTTTTTCGAGAAAATGAGAAAAATAATTGAGAAAATATTTCAAATAAATGAGAAAAACCAGGGGAATAATTGAGAAAAG
>VCJG01002740.1:21157-31241 GCA_024140375.1 Backusella westeae | reverse complement strand
TTTTTTTTTTTTTTTTTTTTTTTTTTTTTTATTCATACCTTTTTGTAAATACCTAAATAATAATAAAACATTTTGTACATAATGATTTATTTGTTTGATATTTTTCATTTATTAAAGTTTGGATTTTATTACTCTTGTCAAAATGAGGAAAATCTTTTTGTATCCAATACTTGACCAGGATCTTGGTTATTGTCGAGCATTTAGTATTTGGTATCATCGCATTTCTCTCTGTAATCATGGTGATAGATCTACCATGGCAACTAAAAATTATAGGCATCCGTTTAAGCCAATTCCTCCATGTTTTAGCCTCAGAATATATTTTTTTAACTTTTCTCTGTTGTTTACAACATGTCGACACTTTCAAACCTGCTCACTTCTGTCCCACATTGTTAATGAGTGTCTCTTTTTCCTAATAATCCTCTTTTCTTTTAAAAAACAAACGAGTAATCCCGTCCGCCTTTTTATATTGGGCATAATAATCTATCGAGATTTATTTAAATACTTTATATATAATTCATCTTTTCCATCCTTCTAATAATAATAATAATAATAAAGATATTATCTAAACAGGTAAACGCTCCGATCCATCCCTCGCAGTGGCAGGATCCTCATCTCCATACATGACATTTCGAATGGAAGTTCGTAGTCCGATATCCACAACAAGATCGTTCTGACAAAACAAGTCATCCGAGTCCTCTTGTTCTCCCGATGATGAAGACGATGAAGGTGGAAGCATCAATGTCAGTCTATCTGCGCCCAGAGCATTTACAAGCGGACTTGGTACGTTGACGGTGGTGACGACGGAGCCGCTTGAAAGTAATTGTGATGAAAGACTGGATGTGATCAGCACTCGTACAACTTGAAAAACAAATATAGTAAGATCCAACAACAGTATACGTGTCTTTGTGGGCTTATGATCTATGTATTGTATATATTTGTGTTTATATTGTGTAAAAACAACAACCTTCTCTTCTTTTTTTTTTCCCCTTACGGTTGCCTATAAAATCAATGATAATGCCTGGCTGGCCAGGCTCCGATAACAAATGAAGCAGCATGCATAGTACAAAGCTTGTAGAAACAAGTATAAGCGACATGCGTAGGGGTCGAGCATAGGAGCGAGGAGATAAGAGTTGCTATAAAAGTGAGAGGAGAGGATGAGTTTTACTCATGAGCTGCATGAGCGAGATTAACTTACTAATTGTAAGATTATTCTAAATATCAACACAAGAAAGCTTGAGTCAAGAAAATAGGTGTATGCAATGTCACAGTACAGCAGATAATCTAATGAACCCAAAACATTCCTCTTTCCATTCGAATTCATTATTATTCATTAAAAGAAAAAGAAAAGAAAGAAAAAAAAAAAAGCAAACACAAAGTGCTTTATACAATAATAATAATGAAACTTTGAAAGTCACAACATGCACTTTTGTAGTGAATGCTTCAATGCAGTTGCTTTGTTTATTTAGTACTCTTTTGCTTTAAATATAAGGAAAAAAGGGTGCGTGTGTGTGTGTGTGTGTTTATGAAGCTGTGATCAAAGAGCCAGGTTTGCATGAATAATTTCTAACAATAAGTGAATCTGACAATATCACATAAACCCAACCAGCAGAATGAGCACTAATAACGATATGAGTATTTTGTTGCGTAAATTCCCTTTTATAGTAATTGCTTTACCTTGTTCCTGGTACGGATGGTGCTACTACGAATGTACGATCAAATGATAAAGGAGTGCCCGCGTTGACATCTAAAAATTCACCGTGCACCACCAAGTGTAAAAAGACACTGTAGGCTTGGTTTCCGGGTGTTTGCCAGGCATCTGTCATAAAGTTGTTTGCGTTGGATATATCATGCTGGGTGGGTGGTAAACTAACAAGGCGTTTGATGATGTTTTGATTGCCAATCATCAATTTCTGACTTGGAGGCACTAAAAATAGTATGATTTATAATGAGATTTGTGTATTTTTATCACAGAAACGCCCTGTTCCTTACCTTGTGGACTTCCCCACGTATTTTGTTGTTGATAGTTTCCGCTGTTACTAAACACGCAAGAGAACACCGACTGAGCATCATATAAGACCAGCAAGGATGCGCGGTTTGTATCGTACAAGGGAAAGAACTTTGATAGCAAGTCCTGGCAAGCCATTGCAGAGCTCTCGTTATCGAACCAGTTGCTCTTGACGGGAGCTGGTAGCTGCTCCATCAAGTTTTCGCTGCCAGGTAAAAAGTCTACGTCTTGAAGAGAAGGGAATCGCTTGACCAATTCATTCATGAGTGTCGCAGGGTCCATCTTTGATAGTATTGGGTTTCCTGCCAAGATCAATTCCCTAAGTTGTGGCAGCTTGTTTGCGAGTCTGTCGAGGCCGCGGAGATCATCGATTTCGTTGTCCTGTAAAGACATGTGCTGCACATTGGGGAAAAAGTCCAACAATCCATTCATGATAGGTGCCACACTCCTAAGCTTATTATGGGCGAATGAGATTGTTATCACCTAAAATATAGCAGTAAATAAATAAATAAATAAAAACAGGTTAAATAATCAACATGATTGTATAACAAAACGTACACTCTGTCCAAACTCATTGTATGCTTCCTCCAGCAATCGAGAAAAGACGGTGGAAATATGGTGAGAGGTGTTTGGCAATGCCTCCATATCAAGCATGCCTAATTGTGGATTGAATCGCTCCTTTACAAACTCTCTCAGTGCATCCGATGGTTTTGACCCGCCTTCACGGTTTCTGGGTCTGTTTGCTTGTGAATAGTCGTTGGTCACAGATCCATCGCCTTCACGTGCCAGTTTTAGCTGTTGATACATTCAAGTTAGTGCGTGTCTTTCTTTTTGTTTTAACAATACGGCGCTTACATGTCCGGCTCCAAAGCTAAAGTTGTCCATTCTACATAATGCATCTGCAGCCGAGTCGTCTGCTACTGTAATTTTCATAAAATTGTGTCCGTATTCAATCTACATTATTGCAATGAGTCACTTATTTGCCCTATTTTCTTTCTTTCTTTCTTAGCTTACATGAAGAGGTTCCCAGACAGTTTTTGATTTTCTTGTCAAGAAGCCAAGGGCTTTTTCTTCAGCGCCTTTGGGGACTCCCGAAACCTAAGAATGGGGGAAATGAGTAAGTCTAGATCTGAATACAATAAAAGCACCTGTTACCTTCACAATAATACCACCACTTGGGGCGTCGCTGTGTTAAAGAAAAGTATCATCAGTCGTTTATTTCTCTCACCCGCTTTGTTTCTGTGTGTTCTTACGTCTGCATACTGATATCTTCGTCAGCAAAGCCACGGGTAAAGCGGTTTCCTCCCTGACCACCTCTTCCTCTACCGCGGTTATTGTTAAAGGCTCTTCCGCCGCCTCTTGAGTTGTTATAATTATTGTTATAATTATTGTGGTTATTGTGGTTATTGTTGTTGTTCTGGAAGGGCTGGTTTCTATTGTCATTAAAGTTATTTGAGGGGCCGTTTGTGGGACCTAAGCGAGAGGAAATATTGCTGCTGTTATTGCCGCTGTTGGATCCAAGACGGGCAGTAATGGGGACATTATTGTCATTATTGTAGTTGTCATTGTTGTAATTACGGTTTCCACCGCCTCTGCCTCGTCCTCGTCCGCCTCTTCCGCCTCCTCTCCAGTTATTGTTGTTGGACATGTTCAAAAAGTAATAAAAAGAAGTAAACAAGTTAAACGAGACTAGAAAAAAAAATTAAGTGTGTATTTTTATATTTTTTTTAACCCAGCAGCCAACCATATTTGGATCAAGACTTTTTTTGTTTTCATTTATACACACAATAAACCCCGTTTCTTACAATCATTCCTTCTCTTTCTTTTATTATTATTTGTATTTACAATGAATAAACTTTATTTGGCTTCATCGTCCTTCACCTCTTCAACAGTGGTGGCTGTGGACGCCAACTCGGATCTATATGATCTACGGTTTCTTGGGTGATAACCGGGTTGGCTGGAAGGGTCTGTCGAGGTATTAGTCGTGGTACTTGTGGTGGTAGTGGTTGGGGTGGATGGAGTAGTGGCAGTAGAAGTGGTAGTAGAAGTGGTAGTAGGTGTGACTGCATTTGTTGAAGGAGTAGTAGTAGTAGTATTAGAAGTAGTGGTGGTAGCAGCAGCAGAAGGAGTGGTAGAAGTGCTTAAAGTAGGTAAATTGACAGTGGGAAAGTTACGTCTACTCAACAATGCGCCCTTAATACTTCTAATTTCACTCTTTATGCTTTGAATGGCAGTATTGTTCGAGTTGTCATTTCTATATCTATTTGCATAAGACGACGTAAGGCCCCCATTGCTCCCAGCATAGTAATCATTGCTAAAGGTACTCTGCATATCAAGTGTGGGATGTCTCAACACGGCAGTTCTAAAATCATCAAGCGTCGCCTTTAATTCAGTGCAACGATCATCACTCAAGTCGCTTGATTTCAGTTTCAGGGTCAGCTTGTCCAGTCTTTCCGTTAAATGTTTCTGTTCTTGGACACAGTTATCCAATAGACTCAGGGTGGTGGTGCCTTTGTCCTTCTTTACAGTATTTTCCTCCAGTGATCCCTTTACCTTACTTGCCAATCTATCATATTGTCTGTATCGACCACCTTGGTAGGCACCAATCTTATTGAGCACCCTCTTCATACATTGCTGTATTATAAAACACAGTCAATACTATACTCTTACTACTATAATTATCATCCCATTATCACCTTGATCACCATGGCAACAGCGGAAGTGACTCCAAATGCCCCCAGGCCTAATATAACCACCCAGCCCACAAGCTGCTTTGTTGTCAAACGGGCTGGACCAGGAGGAGGGTAATATACAATCTTTGGTGGTAGTTGATAGACCGTGGTGGGTCTTATAGGCACAGACGGTTTATTATTGTTGATATTATTATTATTATTATTTACCACAGGCTAAATAATAACAATGAATGAGGTGCATTCAAGATGACTAACGAGAAATACTAATTTTACCTGTACTGCTGCTGTGGTATCAGTCGAGCCTGCTCGCTTAAATGCTTCTTCTATTTCTTCATCGTCCAAGCCCTTCTTCTTTAAAAACTGAATCTTCTTTTCCTTGTCAGCAGACTGGACTTTGGGTGAAGTCAGAAAAGACACAGCTGATGTTAACAAATCTTCTCTCATTGTCTGACAAAGCTTACAAAGAAAAAAAAGACAAAAGGTGGGTTGTGTGGGGAAATCCTTACTCATGAAAATGGGATGAGTTTTAAATATGGGAAAAGTCACTTTTTGAATATCAAATCATCTTGAAAAGGGAAGATGGTCAATGAAATTGCTTCTACAAGAGATAAAACCTGTTTGGCAACTACAAGTAAACGATACTGTGCTGAAAACGAGGCCAAATGCACATTACCCCAATATAGCCGAGAAATGAAAGTGAAAGCATCATCTCATATTTTTTTTATAAAAGACTTTGAAGATTTTCACATGTTATTACAACTTTCTGAAGCCCAAACAAATCTTTCAAAAACCAATAAAAAAGTTTAGTATAGAAATGAGAGAGTAGAACAAGCTCATTTGTAAATAAATGAACTTTTTAAAAGAAGAGGTGGATTTCATCTGCGAGCACACAAAAATACTGAATGATGATATGACTAGTACAAGTTACTCCAAAGATGAAGAAGGGATGTGAGCTCGTAGTATTGAGCAGGTAAATTCACCTCAGCACACCCATTATTGTTAGGATGAATGGCAACTAATCCTGCCCACTATTTGAAAGTATCACAAGAGATGAGGTAGAGCGGAGCATCAATCAATAAGTGATATTTGCATTTTTATACAGCCAGCCTTTCAAAAATAAGGTGCCCGCTGGATACAGATCATTCAATTAAATAAAACACTTTAATTTATTAATTAGTACTATAACTAATATTGAATCTGTAACCATGTCTGAATATGCTTTGGAAATCTTGAATGTTCTTGAAAGTAGTTCCCTTCTTTTACCGATTATACGAGCAATTATATACCAAGATGGCTTTAAGGGAGTCATTTGTAATTTATTTTTAAGCATCATCTTATCCGTGTTCATTTATAGCTAACCTATTCATATATAGCCTCTAGTGTTTCTGGCTTTAGCAAACCAGTTTATATCTATGATATAGAGGCAAACTAGTACAATTTAGAGTTGTACTATTACCAATTCGCTCTATTCATTTGACCGTAAATAATGTAATATGAATGACTTGAAGGTACCGCTAAGCAAGTGCTACGGAATGATATAAAGACATATTTCTTTTGGTGCCACCTCCTAAGCAATATGGACAAGTTTAGTCATCCTCCATTGTACATATCTGTTCCTTTTTCTGCCTTGAACATGATTGGTATGTTCACATTCGCAGTTTGAAAATTGCAATCTATGATTTGCAATTGGTTACATGTGCGCTTTGGCCATGTAAACTTTCGTTGTCCAAGTTCGCTTTCTGTAAAGACACTCGAAACAAGCATACACGATTTGAAAGAAAAATAATACAACGTTTTAACCTTTTATGTATTGATGAGGATATCATCATCTAGCTTCTTTCTTGTCCATGACGGCATTTATCATGATATGAAACGAATGTGGGAGTGAGAAAAAAACAAGCCTTGTATGACCTTTACAGGACAATAAAGGTTATAAATGCTGTTTGCATATACCATAAAGGGACAGGTTCAACTTTATGGTGGGACAGAAAAAACGTATCCAAATTTTTGTTCTTCAAGATATTATAAGATTCTCTCATTGTATTTCTTCTCTTTCTTCTATATATTTTTTTTTTTGAAGATGAAGTTTAATAAAGATCCACCCACCGAGTATCATGGAGAAGAGTTTCCTTCTTTTAATAAAGTGGTCAATGTTTCATCATGCTACTATTACCTGTCATTAATGGAGCGCTTTGTATCATTCACTCAGGGACTATCGGAGGCAGAACTAAAGCGCTTTCTGGTAAGAGCAGAGTCTCGATATTTTAAATGGCTTATGGGTCGTACTTTTGAAAAGTTCAAAAACCCAGTTCCTCCCCCACTTGGTAAGAAAGGCAAATGCCAATTTTTATATTTATGATTGTTTTTTGATGGTTCTCTATTATAGATGTCGCGTATTTTTGGCATGCTCATATGCTCAGTCCATTACGCTATTTGGAAGATATCGAACGCTTATTCCACAACTCTGGAAAATTGAGCCATTCTCTTCCATTGAAAGAAATAGTAAGATTTAAAAATTTAGAAACAAAGAAAAGAAGAAAAAAAATGACTGATATACATCTATTTCTAGCATGAGTCAAGAAATGGTCCAAGCCAAGATACATTGAGTAAATGGAGAGAGATTATGGGATCAGATGAGCCTTATGAACTAAGTAAAGGTACTATTTTTAATGCACAAGATACATTTATATCTTGTACAATGTGTCACATTAAAGCAAAGGTCACTTGGTAAGAGAAATAAAGAAAGTCAAAAGTAGATAAACGTCATGTGTGTCACTTTGTTTTTAAACATTATGTATATCAACAGGGAAGAGTTTACAGAATGGAGAATTGATAGAACCGTTGCTTTCAAGTGTCATTTCTGTGAGGCAGAGTACAGTACAAAACATTTGGGTAAAGTGAATCTAGCGTTGGATATTGATCGAAATTTACATATCGCGTAAGTTATACGATTTTTCTCACATGTTAAAAAAAAAAAGATTTTTTTTTCTAAAAATAATCTCATCGTTTAAACTAGTGGATTTGTTTTGAATCGAGAAAACAAGTACGATCCTTATAATACCGAACTGGTGGAAACAAAAACAGGTACACTTGCTCCAAGCTCAAAAATCACATCTCTTCCTTTGGATGCTGGTCTCGATGCAATTTACAAGATCATTGAAGCAAATCAAAACCAGCCCGAGTTTTTGGGATTGAATTATAGGAAAGCGGCAGATAGACTTGGTAAGTGTTTTATATTATACGAAACAAGAAAAATAACAGATAATTAATAAACAAATATTTCCCCCAAAAAAAAAAGACTTAATTGAAACAATCAAGAGTACATATTTCTGTACACCTTACAGATCATCCATTGATTTAATTATGGCTGTTGCAAGACAGTACAAATTTGCTCTTAAAGTTACCAGAGAAGTGAAATGGGATCTCCCCCAGGATATTGTGGGCGCCATCCGAAGTTATCCCTCCTTTCTCAGATTGGTAAAAATGGATCCTCATAAAATAACGGTGCCAACCATCGAAAATGGTAAGATACATATATTTGTTACACTCGAGTCTTAATTAAATAAATCCGGGCGATAGATCTTGCTTGGCACACGCATATGCTTCATCCGGCTGCATATATTCAATTTAATCGCAACAGGTTTCAGTTCTTCTTAAATCACGATGATACCATTGCAGATACGACACTGGAAGAAAGCGTCGAAGAGACGTTTGATCGACATCGACGTGCTGATATTGCAGAAAAGACAAATTGGGAATTAAACCTGATGACAAGAAGGGACAAGATTAGGAAATTCTTTGGAAAGCTTGATAGGAATTTTTATAGACCTCGCAACCATTTTCCTGAGGATTATAGTGAGGGGAGATATGAGGCGCCTAGGATAAAGACGAGTCGTTTTTCAAGCACAACTACGTTAAGGGTATCCTTGTAAGTAAAAAGAATTCGTATATGTATCCATATATTTACTAATGGTCCTTTTTTAGTGAGATGAAACATAGTAGTGTTCATAATAGACGTGAATCCATGTATCTATTGCCAATGAGTTATTCTGAAGAAATCTTAAGTAAAGAGTTCCAGGAAACAAAAACTTCCAAGTTTGGCTTTATTGGGTAAGAGATAATAGAAAACCAGAATGATTTACAACTTGATTTAATTGATTTATTATTTTAATAGAACAAGTAGTTGTGGTGGTATGATCCCCCTTCTTTTCAAAAATATATCTACGTTCATAATAGGAAAATTATTAATATCCGTTTTTTGTTTTTAGGTACAAACCAATCTTTAAGACCATCACTTAATGGTAATTACATGTAAGTTTGTTTTGTTTTAGCAAGTGTATTTATCCTTATTAACTAATATATATTTTCAATTAGCCCAGGTAAAACAAAAAAAAACACACAAGTTTTATGATTAAGCATGTTTAATTAACATTTTCAACAGAAGAAGAAGAAGCCAATAGTTACCGTAAAGGTAAGCACATAATTAAACGAGACATTATTTTGATAGATTACTAACAGTTTATCAATGTAGTTTTTACAACAAGTAAGTTTTTATCCTTTACTTAACCCCCCGCAGGTCACTTCTAGATGGTTCTAACTTTCTTTATGCATAACAGAGGGCCCAGTTCCTGAGTTAGCCACTCACACCAAAAAAGAGATCTTCAAAAAGATGCAGGCGAAAGAAAAATCAAGCACTGAAGAAGAGATATATGAGTGGGCTGAGACCTATCATGCTCTTGGCAATGAGAGCGCACAAGGAAAAAAGTTTTATGAATGGGTCACAATGCACCATGAGTATCTGACAGATAATATTCTTCGACAGGTTCAAGATCTCAATAAGAAAATCCAGGGCCCTATGGCCATTTCCCTTTCCTGTTATGCTCCTCTAAAGAATCCCTACACTGCTATCCAGATCAAAGGGGATATGAATACCTTAAGAATTGCAAAGCAAAGAGAAAACGACATTGATAAAGACTATGAGTCTGAAACGACTGACTTCTCAAAGACAACAACCACAACAGCGCCAACCGCCACCACTACTACTACCACCATGACATTAAAGCAGGGTAATAAAGGCCGTAAAAAGAAATGGTACCAAAATGACAGTGGATATGCATCCAATTCTAGCTCGATGAATTTCTTTAGTATACAAACTATTATGAATAGCGATGCTAGTAATTTCCATAGTAGCGGGCACCATCACTCCTCAAACTGTGGAGGTGGTGGTCACAGCCATTCTAACTGCGGAGGAGGAGGTTTCTCCAGTTGCGGAGGTGGATCTTCTAGTTGTGGAGGAGGAGGTTCTTAATTTTTTTAATCGCTTTACTTGACAGCCATTCCTTTTATATTTATTTATTTGTTTAACCATCACTATTTGTTTATCATC
>VCJG01002740.1:8749-20252 GCA_024140375.1 Backusella westeae | reverse complement strand
TTTTTAAAAAAAAAAAAAAAAAAAAAAAAAAAAAAACGTAGCACATCAGGGAAATCCCAAAACAGCAAAAATAATAAATAGCGCAAATGAATTGGATAAACTATCGCTTAAAAAGCAAACAACTCTTGTGCTGATGTATCATAAATCCACTAGAAGAAATTTTTTGTTTTCGATGGAATCAATCATTGGTTTTATAGCATAATCTACTATCAAAATTGACGAAAGGAGCTAAACCACTTCTGAATCACAAAAAAAAGCCTACTTTTTTTTTTAATAATAAATAATATACAAAGGGAAAAAAAACGTCATTTTCAAATCAAAAATATAAACAGTAATGTGTGCTTGGTTGTAATACAAATGCAAGGAGAGTGAAAGGGAATTAAGACCTATTATGTACAAGGATGTTTAAAAGAGATTATACCACATGCTGTCGTCCTGGCACATCCATGAAGTTGCTGTACATTCCAATGTAGTAGGATGGTAGTCGGGATGAATGATACAATCACAATCTAAGAATTCGGGGTTGCACACAAAGTTAGGTTCGGAGATCATGCTTTGGCTCATGACTACTAAGTCGTCCAAGTAGAAGGGAGGATTGGTGGTATTGTCCCAAAAGTAGACTGGCGTCAAAGGAGGTGATGTGTAGGGTGTGGATGAAAGTGACTTTGTAAATAGTGAATCTGTTGCCGTCAAATCGTACAGGACATTGCATTCTTCGGTCCATTGTCTAAATGCATCGGCTGATATATAAAGTGAATAGTCTAATAGCGATAGTGAATCTAATTCTAATGTAGTTAATGTTTCTACGGGTATCATTGAGGCACAAGACCACTGAAGCTAATGAAGAAACTGTTAAAATACACATCTCTTTTACTGAATTATCATTGACAACAACAACAACATCATCATCATCATCATACCATAAAAGGCGGCGCATAGTCTTCGGTATATTTATAGCTAAGCACAAGTGCTACAGTAAACAATGAATATTCGTCCATCTCCGTTCCTTTCGCCAACATTGTTTGTACATACTTTAAACTAACAAAAACTATTAAGTTATTTTTTCAAGAATACTATATTTTTTTTTTGCTTGTTTTAAAAAAAATACCTTGTATATACTACTGGTGCTGGTGTGTCGACAAGTGAAAATAAATGATAGCAGTAGAGTGAAAATTGCGTTTGTCTTTCAATGTCCCATTCGCATAAAGAGCCAAAGACAATAGAGCATAGTTCTGGTAGTTGATGCACTTGTTTGTATATATCTGTCATGCCGCTGGAATTTATTGAAACGGAAGAAAAAAAGAAAAAAACAAAAAAGAAAGAAAAATTATATTTAAATAAACTTAAATCCAAGTTTGACGTGGACACAAAAAGGAGCCAGACGTTTCAGGAGATTTTTTTTTCCAGCAGAAACATGTACCAGGGGAGAAAATCTGTATATTTATTATCTGGACGTATCACATGCACGAGGCGTAAACATCGCATTGAATGTTGCACAACACGCGATCCATTCATGACTCCTGCTGTTTCCTTTTATGAATAGAAATATCTATTTCTTGAAATTCAAAGCTTTAATCTGAAGGATACGATAGAATGATACCAAATAGTTGGGAATATTATTAAAAGAAAAAGAAAACCAATGTGTTCCATATGGAAGAGAGTACAGAGTAACTCCATGTCATGCTATGTAACCATGGAGTTATGGTGATTTTAATATCTATTGATAATAGTTTGCACTTTATTAGATGATCTCTCCCGATATGTCCAATCACAGGACGTTAAACGCATTAACAAGCAATGCAATTTTTTTAATACATGGTATTAACGACTTGCTGATCATGTATTACAAACCAGCACTCAGCATGGGGACTTGTGGAAAATTGTAAGCGACAAGGTTTGAAGTATAGATTAAGTTAGGTTTGCGTTTTAGGTCTTGATAAATCCAAGTATTTCAAGGTTACAGCAGTGAATACAATAGATAACCCCAAAAGTAACACTTTATAGCATCATTATCATCATGATTCAAGTTTTTCTATATGTTTGTAACACAAGAGTGTTTTTATGGACCAACATTGGAGTCATATTAAACCTTATGTCGTCTACAGCATCTTAACTAATACTAATCCCAATACTAATATAAATATTCTTATTTCAAAATGATATGGGATTTATATTGCATGTTTCTTGTATATATTATCAGTAAAAGCAACGACGAAGAACTACTCGCCGAAGGATTATAAAAAGGTTTTCCATGGAAAAACTCATAAATAAAAAGAGAGAGAAAGAATGTTATAAGACATTACAAACATTGATGAAAAATATTATGAATATAAAACCATAATGGATGTTTGTAAACTATTTCAGACATTTGTTAAACGGAGAATACAGGTAAGGGGGGCTGAAAATTTCAAGTGAATGAATCACGCGTCTAAACAATTGGATATAACAACTGATAAGAAAATAAAATGAGACAAAACATATCCAAAAATTCACTAAAAATCTTTTGTAAACTATATAGACATGTTTGTATAGATTTAATGGATAATTACGAGTAAAACCTTACTAAACATTTTAGCTATCCTACTGATAAATATATGCCTATGACCCATCCAAGGTATTGAAGTCGGAGTTAAGAAAAGTTTATTTTAAATCGTATAGCTGAAGTTGGTAGGTTATCCTTCTCTTTCTTTCTCTTGTAAATCATTACATATCTTTTAACTGTGATTATTTACGTTTTTCCACCTCTTTCTCTATTGATGAATGTATTAACTGTATAAATATTGACATCTTTTGTAACACCAATTGTTATTCTATTTAAATGACTACGATTATTCATAATTATCAGAAGGATGAAGATGATGTCGCTTTGGCAGATATAATGTTATTGAAGATAGCAGATGAACAGGTAACTATCATTTTGATTGCCTTGTATAGTTTCATACCCTATTTATAAAAAAAAGCAGCAATGCAATACCAATTCTAATATGAAATGGTCATATGACAAATACCTAATTTACCCCCTCTCCGTCCCATCCCCTTCCTTTTTTTGTCCTTGCAAAAGCCAATTCTTGTTCTTTAACTGTAATAATAATAATAATAATAATTTGATTACAGAAAACTGCAAATATCGTGCATAGTGAACGGGTTATCCATAACGATGTATACCAATATCAATTGCAGATGCAAGCAAATTATTACCAACTACAATATCTTCAACAGCAGCAGATGATGATGTTAACGAGAAATAGCACGACAAGAAGGCCATCTAAACAGAGTAAACCTCCTCTATCCCCTTCAAGCTCAAACTCAAGTCTATCTACACATAGACGTAATTCTAGATCACAATCTCGCCCAGGATCACCTCTTACGCCACCGCAGCAAAACCCCAATACGGAGCCTGAGCGCCCAAGCGTACCAAAACGGAGAGAGTCTCTCGGAAGGAGAATAAAACGGGTATTTGGTTTAAAAGGAAATAATGAAAGTTCCACTGGAAATAAGCCTCTTAAAGTTGAAACTTGTACTTCACCAGGTGCAAAAAGTATTCATCCTTCTAGCACCGACATGCCCGATTCACCCATTTCTAGTATATCATCATCATCCTATGGTAGATACGGCATGCAAAGACAGCTTGTAAACACACAATTACCATCTTCACCTGCATCTTCCACTGTTTCATTTCGTAAAAACAGGAAGCTATCTTTCAACCCAGTGGTGCAGCTGCATGAAACATTTTCTCCTGAAGACTACGATAGGCGAAGTGATGTGAATTCTACCTGTCAAAAATTAACCCCAGCACTCGCGATAAAGATAAAAGAAGATCTTAATACCTTTAAACTAAAAGAGATGTATGTTCACCCTGATAGTCGTAATAATACACACTTTTTCATGTAAATGTACCCAAAACCTTTATATACATTGGCTTGGATCCAATTTAACTCAGTTTGGAATGTATCCTAAAATCTTTTGTTATCTTGCATGTGTATTTTAGCTTTTAAAAAAAAAAGAAAAAAAAAACATTAAGTATTATTTAGCATACTTTCTTTTCTTGTAGCAACAAAAAAAGAAAAAAAAAGGGAGAGGCTTGCCTTTACTTATTGAAAAATAAAATATCCAACTTTCATGATCATGGACTTTCTTTTTTCCCAATAAACATAAAATTTATTTAATGCTTTCATCTCTCCTTTCTTCTCCGCACCAAGTTTACACAGTGATATGTATTTTCCCTGAAAGTCGGGAGAGGTAATCCAAATATCAACTATAAATGTGGCATTTTTTTTTATTATATTTTCTAAACATTATTAAATAAAATGAGGAATAAAAAAAGTGAACAAGGATTTATGTAATGAATACACACACATACATATGTACATATATCCTTTTTTCGATATTATATATGATTCTATTTGTATCAACCCGGTAGGTACAATTAAACCTTAATGTTATAATAAAACAAGTTAAAATTAAAAATAAGGGTTCATTTTTAGATTTCCTAAAATGTGGTTAATCATCATCTCCTTACGTTCTATAATTCTGAATTAATGCTGATGGAAGCTATCCAGGTTCAATTGATACAACATACTAGTTTAAAACTAAAGTACCATGTTTTATTAGGGATTTGTCTCCTCCTGAACTATCTACTTACTTTTCTCAATAACTTATTATTAACAATGGTGATTTCCAAACAAAAAAAGGAGACCTGGGTTGACATTCTCCAATGGTTTACTTTTGATTATCAGTACTTTAAAATTAACACTTACCTTATTTTAGCAGGGTTATTTTAAAAGTGAAGACCATCAAAAAACAATATACGCACAGACATCGGTAGTTTTAGTATCCCAATCCCAATGTAGTCTCACAAAGAGCATATAACATGAATGATATACATGGACTTCTTAAGAATCGTACGGAAGCATATTTACAGTGGAAAAAATATGCACAAGACCCTCGAAATGGGTGAATAAACATGAAACTAATGCGCATATATCAAAATATTGCAACCTGTTTATTTGAAGGGTAATATTTCAATTTGAATAGCAATAGTACAAGTGTACCTCGTATGTTTTCTTCATCCAAACTGCCAAGTGATACAATACCAAAAATCGATGATTACCAGACGAATATTTATGGACTACTATAAGAAAAATGCTGACACTATTAGCTATTACTTGGAAAGACCATAAGAAGCTCCACAAACAAGATTGAGAAATAAAGGGGAGTCCTACAAAAGGTGCTAGATTTCATTTTATCGGAAAGTAGTTAGTATACCATTTAACTAGTATTAAAAAAATGTTATCAATGTTCACTAGATGTTTCAAATACTTTCAGGTTTGGCCTAGCTTACAACTAGTTGTCCAAACTCCATTTTATTCGATTTCTAGTTTATATCAATTATTATAGCAGACATATAGTAATATGATGTCTTGCTTTTCAACATTCTTATACGAATAAGCGAATTGGCTTAATCACTTATTACTCTATAATCTTTACATTTTGAATTAAAAGTTACCAAATAAGCAATGTAGGTCATTTAAACCTACTGTGTTTCAATACATTTAGCCCAACGATAATAGCATGAGCTAGTCCTTACTCACGTGCATTGACCAAGCAACTTCAAACTCTGTAGACCATCGTTACTATTTTTCTATATTTTATAATATATGTGTACAGTTGATGCCCTTCTAACAAGAATTAAAAGCAACGTATATAACATATAATTGAGTGTAGAACCAATTGCCTCTCTGTTGAATCCAGAGGATGATAAATATTAAAGTTTAATTAGAAACCTTGACGTAATTTTTAATATATGAGAGATTCTAATTATATGTTATTCAGGTAAAAAATGAAGACATAAAGATAAAAAAAGGGGGTATAAACCATTATCGGTAACTAAATATTGATATAACGTTGAGCTTTGGCTACAGCTATATATACGAAAGTAGTTAATGAGTATTAGTTCTTAATACTATATCTTTTCGGATTATAACTCGTCGTAAATTCCACTCACAAAGACAAGACCATTGGTAGTATAAATTAAAAATAAAAAAAATAAAAAAAACGGAGGTAACAACGCATACCTATTGGAAGCACACTTTTTTTTTCTTGAAAAACAGCATCCAACTCAGCTTCATCATTAGACCAGCGTACTACTAATAATTACTCTACTTTGATTTGAAGCATTGCAACAAAAATTTCACGAAATATAACTATACTTACTAAGTCATAGTTTTATTACTTTAGAATGTGCATTTATTGAGCATGCTAATAACAAAGAACTTCACTTTACCGAGAAGCTGAATTTTCACTAATATAGCAATGATTTTCCTGTTTGAGTATTATGATCTAGAGGCTAACTCTTTAAATACGTAGCAGTTTTGATGAACAACCTCATAAAAGAAGGCTCGAGCCCATGTTGATGCTGCAAAGCCCTTTCACAACATGAAATTACAAGCTAAAACTGGTATAGAAATAGAGCTTGCATTATTTTTAAAAAAGGTATGCTAACAAAAAGGAGTACCGCATATAATTTTATCCATTTATTGTTTACTATAATTTATTCTTTAACTTTATCAGTATATATGTCCAATAGCTGTATTACCAGAAGAGTTTTATCTGCATGCTTGTAAAATTTTATGCAAAGGATAAAAAAATAAACTTTTCGAATGCATTCTCCGACGTGAGAGTGATGTGAGTTTTCATTAATAAAGATTTATGAAATAATAGCCGATCTTGATAATAAAAGAAGCTCTATAAACAAAAATCACAATATAGATTCTTCTTTTATTTGTCTATATTATTGTAACTAATGTGGACTGTAATAATAACAGAATGGGTTCACTTTAGCAACAAAAAGGGAAAAAAATGAAGTAGAGATCAAAAATTACCCACTGGCGAACCTGATTGTTTAATTTAATATAAAGAATCATATAAAATGCTTCATATCATTATACATGTTGCTTATTTATTTTATTTTAAGCATATTAACCGTTAATACTTTAAGGCCCACCTTATCATAAAAAAAAAAAAAGAAAAGGGTGTAGTCAACTAAATAAAAAGGATAATAATTCTACTACGAAATTCCATTAATGTCAATCATTTTGAGGTCTCACTACTAAAATGTCTTAGCCAGTAGCTTGGTAACCTTTTCAATGTGACAAATTATCCAAACTGTCCTCCTGCAGGAGTGATCGAGCAATTTCCGAATTTATCTTCGGCGTAATATACTTACTCACGCCCTAATTGCCAGTTTCTCTTCATTCGATTTTCTTAGACTTTACCCTTGGTTTTTGTGAACTCACAATAGTGACATTAAACTGATTTTCAAAACAATCTACATTATAAAGTGTCTACATTGTTAATCTATGTATAGCTGTATATTTGGAAATAGGCAAAGTAAACTCTAACTTCGCGTTCTTCAGACAATCACTAAATTATAGTAGTTGTTTTTATATATATCTCATGCATTTACAAATTAAAATCAACAAAATGTTACACATCCACAAAAAGACAGAGTACAACTTTGTGTGTCTAAATGCAAACAAATGTCGGTGAGGAGAAGTTTATAACCTCCGCTTACCCACTAAAATGATGGCTGATCGAAAAAATGTCGTACAGCCCACGCGTTTAATATAAATTCATAAAAGGAACCAAAAACGTCACTTCAAATATATATCAGATTTTTCTTGGTTGTCTTGTGTTTATCCTTTCTTCTTCTCTTTTCATTTTTTTTTTGAAAAAATAAAAATTTATTATTTTATTCGAATAATCGGTTAACATTTGCTAACAACGATACAACCATTTAAATACACCCAATAAATGGATACCGATATAAACGATACAAATTCATGGCAACTCGAACGGTTTTGTGTAAATGGTGTTTGTCACTGTGATTGGCGTTTGACACTTGTGGGATGCGTTGAGAGTGATGCAATCAGAATTATTCACCTTGTGAATATTGGTTTATCTGCCTTTGCAGTTGTACTAGGTACAAACTTTAGAAAAATGGAACTAAGCACATTCAATAGATATGCAAATATTGATCTAACTATAATTTTTTTATAATTGATTTTAGGCATTTTTCTTTTAGTACGTCGTATTGTTTTCCAGGGTCATCGTTTTATAGAAGTAGTCCCTTCAAAAGGATGCTTTCGACTAAGACCTATTGACTGCATGCTTTTATTCATAGTACTTTTTAATTTAAGTAAGTAAATAAAAAATGTAACTGAACTACTTTTAAAATACTAAATTAATGGTCATGCAGCTCGAGGAATATCTAGTGGAATCATTGTTGGCGACGTTAAATCAAGCATAGTCGTTCGTTCGTGTAAGCAAGGATATAATAATCTAAAAATTATATAATTTAATTAGAAATATTTTAGGGTTTTACCAACACTGTTGGGAATATGGCTACGGTTCATTCGCATTGTATTTGATTGGTATTGCGCAGACGCTAGTAGATGTATGAATTATTTATAGTATTAAATTTACCAAAAAAAAAGTAACTCACTAATATATCCAACAGAGTTACAAAATAGTTGCCCTTGATTGGCTTCCATCTAAAAATCTCATTGAGATAGTTGGTTATACCCTATTTTTGACACCTTTCATTTCAAATGGGATGACTGCATTGGCTGCTGGTTTACTTGCAAGATCACATGTACATACAGCAGAAATATTAACCCAAGTTTTGTATATATTGTGGTTTTTTCACTGTACATTGCTTTCAACCACAGTATTTATCGCTGGTATTCGCTTATCAAAGCTTCTCAATGAACATTTGTCCCGGTATGATACAACCGGACCTCGTTACATGACAATCAAAAAAAGTATAATCAAGATCCATTTTGTCATTACTATCATTGTCGGTTGTATCATGTCTTATGGTGTTTTCTGTTTAATATACGGGGTAATGCGCAGGGAAATTCTTCAAAACTATACAGTTAGTATTGCTTATGGTGCTGTTTGGAATCTATTAGGCGTAGTGTCAACAATTGGAGTGGAATTTACTATTCTCATCAAGTAAGTCTCAATATCATTGAAAATTAATAAACAGTAGAAAACTAATCTTATTTCTTTTCAGTCCTAAAATAAAAGATGGTGACAATAGTCTTGGGCTGAAAACATCTAGCAATGAGGAATCCACTGCAACGGGACAAAAATCTACTGGCGGAGAGACAACACTTTTTACTAAGACTACAGAAAGTCAAGATTTCAGTGGGAAAATGCAAGATGATATAAAAATAAAATACTTCCAAAATTATACTAGTGATAAAAATACTTGGAGTGAATACCAGCAGAACGAGCAAAACGACCTAGAACGTCAACAGATGGAGTATCACGAAGTTTTCAATAGATATAGTTCACACCCAGGTGCAAACTACAAGCATCAGATGGATCAGAACAGTAAATATATCAGTACCTCTGACTCGCCCATTTCATTACAAAATATACGACAAGAGAAAACCCGATTGTCCGGATCTCAAGCAGATGACGATACTATATATGATGATCAGCATTCCCAGAAGGATTTAGTGGACCCTATTTACTAACTCACAGACAGCACCTAGTTTTTTTTTAAGCAACCAGAAAACAAGAAAAGCTGTTTCATCACTGCTCATTTATTAAAAAAAAGCTTATACCTTAACCATACTCCTTAACCAACTTCTGTCATCTATAGTAATTTCCCCCAAAATAATAGAAAGCTCATTGTTTAGTAACATTAGATGTATTGAAATAATTATTCCCAATAAAGACAGTACATCAACTTTTTTTAAAATGACAGGATTGTATCTCATATTGACTATCCATGTGTAACCTAAAATACAAATTCGACATAAAAACGTGCAGTTCCATCCGTTGTGTAAATTTACTGAGTATTGGAGACTCCAGTTAAATTAAGAAGGAATACAATGACGTCAAAAACCTGTTTTCGAAGCATCAAGAAATTGTTTCATTTTCTGTCTTTTTTCTCTATCGTGTTATTAGTAACATCTTTGATGTTTTATATGTATATTTGTAAAGTATTCAAAGCTATGAGTTGTTAAACATTAAAAGAGGACGGCAATAGTACACTTCTTTGTATTACTTGAATATGACATTTGAAAACCAGAATATTTTTTCTCACTTAATAATCCACGATATGCTCCAACCTAAACTTGAAAATTTAAAAAATTATATCCTATAAATAACCACCTAGTCAAAAATATTCTACTAAGCACTAAAGCATAGATGAGCTTTCTCTCAGTTTTTTATTTTACAAGTTTCTATCTAGAAAAGAACCTTGTAATAACTAGATTAGAAAAATAAATGAGATAACAGCCTCAGAACACACAAATATCTAAAGAATTAATGCTCTACATTTACTATTTCTGTCAGTAAATATGTTTTACAGAATAAATAAAATGGAAACATTGGATATGATCTATTTTTTATAATAGCAATTTACTACATTGAGATATCTTGTTAAAGGAGATCTTCTTCTTCAAAATGAGCATTTTTAACTCATCGTACCAGATCAAAGTACAACAGAATATATTTTCCTATCATATAACAGGTAGGTTTTGTTTATTTTTGAATCAACATATTCAATAGTTCTATATGTATGAATAGGCTAAATATGTCCTAACACACAGCTTTACTAAGAAACAAAGGAGCAGCTGACTTACTCTACCATGAGAACTGTTACGGATTGATACAGACATCCACAGACTTAAACCTGAGAAGATAATATTTGGTTGATTAATTTGAATAATATCCATGCGGTTTTCTTACCATACAAGACGGCGACTCATTCAATATATATATGTACTGTAGTTGGTATTCATTTGAAGTATTTATGTGTGTACTTCTTCTTATTCTACTGAATTACTATCCCAATTTAATTATTCTATATCCTATTTTGATTCACATAAATAGCATCGTAATACATCTAGGTTTTTTTCTTGGATCAAAGAATTTATAATGTTATAAAGAATAAGCAATAAGTTAGGTGTTAAATGAGTAACTCTTAGTAAACTAAACCGCAACAAATGTAAATATATAAATACATAATAAAGATAAAGATAAAAAAGTTGCTGAGGAGAAATCTAAACTCTCCAGAATTATTTATAAATTTTAATGGAAGCCACGTCCTATGGACTTATGGTTTCGCCTCATAGACTTATCTTGGTAATGAGTAATATTATTTCCTGATGTATTATTTTTGTATTAAAAGTATCAGTTTTAGTGGTGACGTTCAGTCCTCTTGAAATCATTGAGAAAAATTTTGGGAATAAACTACAAAGTATGGTGAGTACGCTAAAGGATTACGAAAGATAAAGAGCATTTTTTGATCTGTCTCCAAAGAGAGTGTATTCCTCGCTTTTATCGGAATGTTTTCGTAATTTAATCAAAAATGAGTACATAGTTTCTTGCTTAATGTGCTTATTTTTATGATATCTCTAACTACTTTTTATATATACATCATCATAATAACCTTTGTTGTAAATCCATATTGAATCTTTTGTGA
>VCJG01002732.1:2724-18697 GCA_024140375.1 Backusella westeae | reverse complement strand
AAAAGGGTAAAAAAAAAAAAAAAAAAATTAAAGCTACCAAATATAATACTAACTTCTTGATCGACATGTAGACTTATTATGTTGCAATGATTTTGAACATCCTTTTAAGATTTTCATGGATTATCATGGTATTGGATTTCAAAATAAATGGCCAGCTACTTGGTATCGGCTTGGCATTATTAGAAATATATCGACGAATTCAATGGAATTTTTTTCGTTTAGAAAATGAGGTAAAGAATATGAGCTCGTTATATACAATACAAACTCACTGTCTTTTTTTTATAAAGCACTTGAATAATTGTGGTCAATATCGAGCAATCAAAGACATTCAACTGCCTTTCCAATTTCATCCAAGTACCCTACATGATGATTTATTTTATGGTGTACGAGATTTCGAAAATAAGCAAGATGATGATGAGGAGACCAAGACAAGTGGCAAGCGACTTGTTAGAAAAAACTCTAATATTGAAAGTATTTTGTCCCGTATTAAGAGTGGACACGAAGGAGATATATTATAAAATTGTATAGATACAATACTATAGCTTTTAGAAAATAAAATTACGTATATAATTAGCAATTTAGTCTTTGTAGTTAAACTTTTTTTTATGAGTAACCAAGAAATCGGATTATTTAAAAAACATTATGATTATGCTCAAAATATTTGTATAAAGTCATGATGTGTTATGGATACCTTTTAATATTAAGAACCAAACTATACATGGAATATTTAACTGGATAAGAAACAAATTCGTTTCATGTGTTTATTTATTTAATTTTTTTTTTTTTTGATTTCTAGAGTGTCGTATTTGACATTTCTATCATACATTTACTATGTATGATGTATCTTATCGATGATATAACTTGTGTCACGTATTATAACTCAGTGTACTATTTAAGATGTTTATGGTTGATTTATTATGAGCTCTCTCTTCCACTTAATAAAGAGTTTTATAGAGACTCATTCCTTATTATTGTATTACTTCATTTTATATTTATTTATTGTTATTAAGAGAAAACTCATAATATTACATAGAGACATATTTTGTTTGTTAGTTGTCAATAATATGTCTTCTATATTTATAAAAGTTGTTTCAAGAGTGCGATATCACTCGTCAATGGTAAGAATATTGTTGGTTTCAACAAGTATATGCTCTTGAATACCGTTCGCCCCACATAATATTGAATTGTATACTATTATTCTTGATAAAAGTGTAAATGATCAAGTTTAAGAGACAGAATATTTTGACCTTGAGTAAAATAAAAATAAAAATAAAAAAAATAAAAATAAAAAAGCATACAAGTAATGAATATCTGCAACGACATCGTCGCTTAAATGAAGCAATGATAATAAAAATTTATTTTTCTACTTGAATCAAATAATAACAGTGCGTTTTATTCTATCTATTTTTTCTTTACCACGCAGCAAACTCTATTCTACAAAGCCCACCTTTCCCACCTGATGCAATCCACCCAGCAGCAGGGGCATTTGGGTTCCAAACAACTTTATGGATCGAACAAATTTGATCCCGTAACACTGCATGATAATTGTGATCTCTGTATTTGATCTAACATTTTAAAAAGCATTACTACTTGCAAAATAATGAAACATCGATAGAAATGATAATTTACCTCAATTAAACCATGTTCAAAGTATCTAAATATCTCGGTACTTTGATCATAAGTAAGTTGATAAATATTATTTTGAAAGGTCTAATATTGAAAGATTTAAAAGTTGTGTTTTTCCCTTTTGGTTCAACCAAGATACCTTTTTGCCAATTTTACTATAGTTTTTTGCATAGACACATCCTTCTGATCCACTCGTCGCTACCCATTCGTGGTAGGGGCATGTAGCCATCGACCATAAATGCCCGGTGTGATCTGTCATGACCTTATTAAATCGATCGCCAATACAATTAATCGAACGTGACACTGATGCGGCGGTAGTCCACATGTAACCTTGACGATGACCTGGCCAACATACAACAGAGTAAGGATCTAATAAAACAGTGTGAATAATATGCATTACTTTCTATCACTCCTTTGATACGCACGGCCTATTCTAGAAACATTATTAGATATATAAGGATCTTTTAGATTATGTATATTCATGGAGCTTTGGTCATTGGTAGATATAAACACTGAATTATCCAGTATTGAATGCCAACTAATCGAGTTTACAGTTGAAACACCATTATTGTCATGTATCTTGACGTGAATGATGGGCTTTTTCTGCTCAAAGGACTTTTCAATATCCCATATTGTAATGCTTCCATCACGTCCCCCACATGCCAGCCTTAAATATCCACTCCAATCCTGACATGATATAAACGACCTTGCTAATTTAAATATTAAACGTGGTTTGTGTATTCCCACTAATTAAGCGGATTCCCTATAATTGTTAATACATACACATTTCTCTCCATCAAGATGACATAAAACACTTACAACATAGAGTTTCAAATGCCTCTTTCCCCACTCCATTCTTCCGTAGGCCATTTGGATGGGGTACGACAAATATTCTTACAGCACCATCACCAAATAAAACAGAAAGAATGCCCAATTTTGACCAACCATCACTTCCTGCATTCTATACCACGCCGATAAGAAACTTGTCCTGCTTATCATCATAGTCTTTGTTTTACCTCTTCATACGAACCAAGTGGACACCATTTTAAATCCATCACTACCCCATAATCATGCAATAGACATAAATCCAGCAACGGACGATTACCTGGAAAGAACATATCACAACGCCATATCTGGATAGCATTCTTATACTCACCCACAACCTGTGGTTTTGTATGACTCTCTGTTGTTGTATTGTATCCTCCTATAGCAAGGTATTGTATTTCAGGCTGTGTGTCGTTCGAAGGTCGCTTGGGACAGAAATCAAGTCCCCAAATAGATCCACCCGTGTTGAGGATATATGACACTCTCGTCGTCTGACAGAATACCGAGCTAAACGTGTCCATTTCTATGGTTTCGGTGGCGGTTTGTAATTGGACATGATCCGATGTAGGTAAATGTTGACGAATGGCAGCACTGAAATCAAAGGGCTATGTTTTAGATCTTATTTGGTCTCTGTCATTTCTACAATGTATATAATATAAACCTATCCGTCATAATGTGCCATTCATCTTTATCAACTAAGATATGCTTATATTTGTCTAGTTCTATTTGGTCTAATACACGTTGTTGATATTCAGGTAAAGTTTGAGATTCATCCATGAAGTGTTTTTATTGTTTTTATGCACGAAAAGAGACCAACAAAGCGAGACGCAAGACATGGAAAAAAATATTCTCCAAGTAAATCGTCACGTGGTTGAAACTGTCATTTGTATAGTATTGGTTTTGACTTCCTTATTCAGCTATTATGATGATACAAATGACAATGTAATACATAAAAAATAAAATAAAAGGGGACTGAAACTAATAAACAATAATAGTGATACTAATGTTGTGCTTCTTCATCTTTTTCATAGTGTTATATATAACTGTTTCAGCTGTTCACTAGTAAAAAAGGAAAGAAAGAAAAATATTTAGTAAACCCAAACCATTTCATAAATATTAGAGCAAATTCTGGCCTTTATTATCACTCCATTCTCATTACTACAGTAGGCATATAGAATTTGGTTTTTTTTTTCTATTTTAATTCACTTACCCTCCTTTGCAAGTCACTCTCATCATTATCATCCACTAGCGGCACCGGCTCACAAATATCACGAATATTTCGTGCCAGCCTTCGGTTTTCTGGTCTATCTAAGAGACCGTATTCTATTACGCGGACGAAACGATTCACGTCGACATAACGCCGCTGGTACCACTGGCTCATTCTCTGGGCAACTTGTTTGCGTTGCAATTCAATCAGCTCGTTGTGTTCCTGGCGAATGCGTTGCTGCTGTTGAAGATACGATGGCTGGTTGTTGACGCTACTACTGTTGAAGCATTTCTTTCTGATTGTTGCGCCGAGCTGCTTGCTCACCTCGCCGTTTTTTTTTTTCTTCAATCAAAAGTTTGTTTCTTTGTTTGAGGATATCATTAGATACACTACACTTTTCACTACAAATTAAATTAGAGTGGATTCATTCAGAAAATAAATGATCCAACATGAATTTGATATTAGTCTTACCTTTTTGTAAAGAACCAAAACTGTGGATAAAACTATCGTCAATTTGGACGTTAGATGCATAGTAAACCTTTTATTGTAAGCATTTCAATCTCATAGTCTCAAGAAATCCAATATGAATATAACTACAATGGTTCATGGTCCAATTCTTTTATTTGTGATAACAATGAAAACGGCTTTATGAAAGATGGTTTGCTATTGATAATAATAAGAATAAAAGTAAGTACCATCATCATTATATACTTCCAAAGGTCTAACTTACCATAGTTTGAGGTAGCTGTGTTCATCTTGGCTGAAATTAAAGAAGTATGTATATTGTTGATGTAGTTAAAGACAGAGAAAGAGAAAGAAAGAGATAGAAGCAATTTTCCCTTTGTTCTTGTTTACCGTGAGAAATAATGAGTTACACGCTATTTCTTCTGATAAATGAGTATAACAATCAAACTATCGTTCCTCCTATTAGACACAATCACTTTTTTGTATGTGACAATATCTTAATATTATAAAAAACGTGTTCATTTTCTATCAATAAAAGATCCAGTATTATGTTTATATAGAGCTCAAGTAAGTAATAAATTGAAAACATCCCAGCCTATTATATTATTTATAGTGAAAAAAAAATACATAACATGTTCAAAGCGAGTAATTAAATTATAATACTTCTTGATGGAAATTAAAACTTTATTCAGGAAATAACTAAAGCTTTCAGACCCAAGCCATTTGCATGAATGTTGTACCACGCTCTGTTTTCTCAAACGAAGATTAGCCATTTTGATAGACACCAAGCCAATAATAATCAAGAAGTGTACATTTATTAACATTGTGTTGTGTAAAATAAGCATACTTCATTATAAATATATGTTAACTGTAATCAGGACAAAACTCAAATCTAGGAACCGAGAGATATTCGGTGTAACGTGGACAAACACTCGCGTTTATTTATGCATCTTTTGCTTTTTTTATTTTATTTTTCAACCCTTTTCGTTTTCTCAATTTCTCTCATATACAATTCAACATTCAGCAGCAGTACAATAAACATTCAGTTGTTCTACACTTTTAAAGGTAAATATGGGAACAGCACTAAGATAATGGAAATACATTATATCATCAAACACTGAACAATAAATACAGTTAAATCCCACCAAGAAAAGAGCCCTGTGTATGCTCCTTTTACAGTCCTGGGAGAATACGAGCCATTCAATTGGCGGTGTATATTCCACAATTCAGAATATCTCCAAAGATAAGCGCAACCTTATCGAATGGACTGGTTGTGTACGCGACGAGCCCTGGTATTCGGAAATTAAGTATTATCTGAAACAATTCGTAGATGACCTGAAGGAGTTAAAGGATGGTGTTAGTGGTAACGGTAAACAAACAGTCAAAGCAGCATTGGTAGGTCACCAGGTATTTTTCGACGGTGTTAAACAAATGAGAAAGAAGGCTGTTGAGTTAGATGTTAGCAAGGAACACTTGGTTCCCTATACCATGTTCAGCGACGAAACTAGTGCCAACATCTCAAGTCAATATGACTGTCTGGATACATGGCTGTTAACTTCGGTTGCATGTGTAATATTTGTAACATCATTTTGATGCCTCCTACCAGAAGGTCGCCCTTTGCAGGTACTAATGAGTAAACGGTTGGTTTTTATCATTATTAACCCTTGAATTTAGTGCCTTCTACCAGAAGGTCGCCCTTTGCAGATACCAATAAATAAACAGTTGGTTTTTATTAGCTATTGAATTTAATAAAAGAAATAATATAAACTAACCAGAAAGATATTTGTTGGTTTACAAGAGGTTATTCTCAAAAGGGGAGGTTTAATAGAATGTGTTTTTTGTGTTACATGCAAGCCTGGCGCAAAAACCACTTCCTTAATCAATAAGATCATTAGTGACAATTTATGGCTTTGGTCAGCTATGAGGCCCAGTTTTATTTCAGCATTGTCAATAAATAAATTATTTCGAATAGTTTTGAAGGTTCTTCACACTTTTATTAAATGATTTTTCGGGCTAATTGACCTCTTGGGACTCGCCTTTGATTAGTTTTCATGTGTATCCATAGTTTTTGTGGCTCTAAAGGCGATCTTTGGATGATACCTAAAATGGAACATTTCGTTTCATTGGTGTCATGGAAACACCCCCATTGAGAAGTCCAAGGCACCTAATTAAAATGATTTCGTCCAAACCGTAAACTTGTTGAGTTTGGGCTGATGTTTATGATTATAATCACTTGGTGAAATGTAGAATGGTTGGCTTCGTAGTGTATAAAATGAACGCTATACAGCCAAAAGATGACTAAAATTGGCCATCACCCATTAACAGCTCAGCGATGATGATAACAACAAATGGTTTTCAATGGGGAAAGGTAAAATTATCCTGGCAGTCCTGAACCAACTCAGCATAAACATTTTATTGAACTTAAAAGGGCCGACAGAAAACTGTTACGTTTGTACTCGAAATGCAAATATCTTGTGATAATTGAAAATAATTCCATCACAAGATAAGTATGTATTTGTGTTTTAATAATGATATCAATTAAAGTTAATAAAGGAAGTTTTTTGAAAAAAGATGCGTGGGACATTTTTCTAAATGCTGGCCAACTAACAAATCCGCATGACCTAATGTCCCATTTATTGGCATATTGTTTATGCTTTCAATATTGTAATCTATTTCGCTTCCCATTGTTATCTTTCATTCTTTTTTTCTTATAAAAGTATTCCTCTGAATGATAAAGCCATAAAATAATAATAAAAGCGAAATTTAACAGCATTTTCTTTTGTTTGTTCAAAGTTGCATTTTAAAGTTCAACTTGCATGATTATTTCTAAAAAGCGGGTGCACACGTGTTGTTGTCAAGCTCAAATATATTTCCATCCCAGAACATTTTTTTTACCTCTCTTTCTCTCTTTTATAAAAATTACTCATGACTGCAAGCCTTCCCACAGTTGAAGATAAAGATCCTCATTATTTTAATTACTATTCTCATCTTCAGCATCAAGTAAGATAATCCCCTTAAACAAAATCATTATTCTAACCCTTTATTTTAAAGCAAAACATACTACAAGATGATGTTCGAACAGCCACTTATCGATCGGCCATTCTATTAAACGGAATATCTCATTTCAAGGACAAGAAAGTGTTGGATGTGGGTGCGGGGTCAGGTATTTTATCATTTTTTGCAGCACAAGCAGGTGCATCACAGGTGTATGCAGTCGAGGCATCCAAGGTGGCAACAAAAATGAAGAAATTGGTGGATACGGCTGGTCGGAATGGTCGAAATGATTTTTTAAAGGATAAAATTACAGTCATTCAAGGTAACGAGGTGTATTCTATTTGATGTAATAATCCTTATACCCCAAAATAGCCAAAGTGGAAGATTGTGATGAAACGATACCAAAAGTCGATACAATTATATCAGAACCGATAGGTGTACTTTTATTTCATGAGAGAATGGTATGCATCTTAGAAAAAAAGGGGGTTGGTTTTATTACTTTTATTTCGTATCTTAATATGTATAGAAATGTGTATTTAGTTGGAAAGTTATATTTATGCAAGAGACCATTATTTAAAACCAGGTGGTACGCTTTTTCCTTCTATGGGTGTGATTCATTTGGCTCCATTTACAGATACAGCATTATGGAGAGAAACCATTTCCAGTGCACGATTCTGGTAATAATAAGACGCCCAACCTCGTAATAATAATGATAAACTTATTCCTTCTTGTGCAACATGTTATTATGAAGGGAACAGAATTCATTCTACGATATTGATTTATCAGCTCTTTATAGCGACGCGAGAGATGAATTGTTTGGTAACGCACTTATTGATATAATGCAATGCATCGTTATTTATACATGGGCATAGGTATGCCTGTTGTTGGACATTTTAACCATAAAAGTATATTGGCAACATTTGATCCGAGCAACGGATATCCAATTGACTTTACCACCATCTCAAATGCATCACTTCTCGATATCACCATCCCATTTAGTTGGATATCAACACGTACAGGTATGATGAATGGCATTGCAGGATGGTTTGATTTGGTGTTTGACCCGTGCGGCACAGAGGAAAATGCAATACAGCTCTCGACAGGACCACAGTCTGATACAACACACTGGTATCAAACAAGATTCCTGTTTAGTGAACCGTTGGCAGTCAAGGCCGCAAGTGTGATATCAGGTTGGATGCGATGTGTTGTCAATGATAGCAGGAGCTACACCATCTATGCGGAGGTCGTACTGGACGGAACACCGAGTGATCCCAACTCACTCTTTAAACTAGGGGGTATAGATATCTTCTTGCATAAGGATAAATTACATTCAAATAGTCGAAGAGGGAAATGGGAGTTACATGAACAGACATTTAACCATAGTTATTGTCGTGAATAAAAATAAATAATGTATATAAATTCTATTTCATATATAATGCGTTTTATTTGTTTTCGATAGATGTATTATTTGATTGAAATTAAATATCGTGTGATGATGATGTTTTGTTTTATTAACAAACATCAATTGGGGAAGAATATTTGTTTTTTTTTTGTTTTTTTACCAATAATTAGGCCTTGAGGTATCTGTATACGGTGCCGCCATTGGGGAACTTGATGCAGTAATAGGTTGATACATAGATGATGATTGTCTATAACTTACAGTTGGTTGGGATGTGATATAACTGACTGGGTCCATGGTGAGTGGCCCATTGATATTTGTGGTGTTTCTGGTATTGTCAAATACAATTTGGCCAAATAACTCAGAGTCTTGGAGAAACTCGCAACTGTTGAAATCAACTGATGAATTTAAACCATAAATTGGAAACGACGTTGACGCTAAACTATTATCATATTGTTGCTGTTGTTGCTGCAATGGCTGATTTTGTAACATTGGTTGTTGTTGAGGACTTTGATGCTGTTGTGATTGAATATTTTGAGGAAGAGGTTGCTGAGGCTGTGTTTGTGGTTGAATTGGAAGCGGCAATTCAGATGCGTAGGGTGTGTATTGGTAAGGTGACGAGCTGTTATTAACAGGTTCATTGACTTGTGAAGTGAACTGTTTATTCAAGTTGAGTGCCTTGGTCTTTCTCGCTTCATTATACGCTTGCTGTTCCTCGACATCATAAAGTCGACTGTGGACTGATAACATATCTCGTGTAGTGGTAGCCAATCTTTCACTCATTGGCCAGTAAGGTCCAAGAGTCTATTATATATATAAACAGTGAGTTTTCTCATATACACGATCTCTCTTCCTCTATATTACCTCCATTGTATCAAATAGTATAGCCAACCATTCGCTACTCTTTTTATACGATATTGGATCGGATGAAAAAGCCAAGGTCATTAAAACAGTCGAAAATATATAAGCTGAGTACCCCATATAAGGCAACATGTTGCATCCACAAATATCAGCCAAACTCTTAAAGACATCCATGGCAATAGCGACACTATCCTTACATGCACTGATACTCTTTTGGATGGGGTTATAAACTGATTCCTTCACATCACCCTTGGTCAATTCACTGTATGCCAAACTTCCCCTGTGTAGAGATACAATCGCAGTATGATACATGAGATGTGCGGTAAGCCAAAAACTAAGATAATTCTGGCTGGATGTCTTTTTGTAAATTTCAAGGTTCTCTTCTGTAAATTTAAGCTCGTCCGGTAATTCTTCGCTCCAGCGTTTGATCAGTTGGTGCAATTCATCAAATTGATTGATGGGTGGCCAGTTTACTTCAGAGGGTGGCGATGATTTTGCTCTGCTCATATGTTTGCGTAGCTCACCGAATCGCTCCAATATATCAATATATTTCTGTATCACTTTTGCGAGTGGATCTTCTGTGATGGGTTGATTATCTAATGTATAGCATTGCAAAGGGTCGCGTAAAAGCATACTATCTTCTGCACTAGGCGGTTCTGTATCATAGTCACCCATTTCAAATCCCTGTGGTTTGTTTGTGCTTGTACTTGCGAATCTAATCAAGGTCATTTTCGTATATATAACTTACTATGTTCCTCTTTTTATTCACAATATGAACAATACTTACTTATCAATTAAAAGACAACTCCAAAAGATACGCCGACGTAAAGCCATGGCAGGATAATCAACACTACCATCTGGTTTCAGTATCGGTATACGTTGAGTTTCTTCCCTGTTCAAGTTCAACTCTTGACAAATACGAACAGCAATCCCGCCAAATAACCAGGACCTTTTTAAAATATAAGAACTTTATTTTTAATAACAAAGTTAAAGTTCTTACCTTGAACCAGACGCTCTACCGTATTCCAAACATGACATAATACCCCAGAATTGAACATTTGAAATAGTTGGTTCCAATAAAGATGAATCGATGAGAGAAATAGCTTTTTGTGCGAATCTTTCACCGGCCCAATAAGGAGGGTTTGTTTTAATGCTTGGGTGGTCCGAAAATCTATTACCAAAATAAATAAATAAATACACACACGCCATTGACAATTCCTTTGCTTTACCTTGCTGATATAGCCATGACACTCCATACTAAAGGCTTTGAAGCAGTTCCATCCTGTATCGACTGCTTCAGTCTAGAACGATGAACAAATGGAAAAGCCGAATTGATATATTGGAAAAATAGATCAATCAGGTGTGTTACAATTTCGGGTGGAGGAAAATCACTGTCTTGATTTGGAACAGCACTTTGCTTTTCTGATGATAATTGCCAACGAGTTATATAAAAGATCAATAATATATATATAAGCACCTTCTTTCTTACCTTTTGATTCAAATGAAGAAGTACTGTAAGTAGGTGAATTGACTGCTATTGGTGGAGGCACTTCTCTTCCTTCTTTAGTAAGCAGCCTCTCAAGCTGTGAGAGTCTCTCTTCCAACAACTGCACATAACCCTTTCGAGGTCCACGTTTTTTGGACTCTGTATATTCACAGGTGACTTTGGCTTCTTGGCAATGAATACATTCCGGTTTGGTACCATCGCATTTGATCTAGAGTTTTCTCGATTATTAAATGTCAAAAAAACAAAAAACCTCCTCTTATTGCTTACCTTTTTCTTTCTACATATAACGCATGCCTGTGTGGCTCTCACTCTTTTTTTCCCGGTTTTTGAGTTACTCGATGCGTCCATATTTGTTTTATTCTTTCCAAAAGAAAATTAAAAAAAAAGAAAAAAAAAGATTAGGTTTTGTTTACTTTTTAGTAAGAATTCGCGAAAAACCAATTAGTTGAAAGCGGGAAAAGATTTCGTTCGGACCGGAATGATCACTTGAAAGAAAATTCGGAGTTTATCTGCATAATATATTGAAGAGAAGACTGATGGTTGAACAAGTAACTGCTAGCATTTGAGATGAGCAAGGGCTTTATAAAGTATTCGTAATATAATGATATCTATAGGAAGCAAGAGCACTTGGAAAATGAGAGGAGATACCAGATCACGGAGCTATTCGGACTCTCGTAATATGTATTGATAAACAAAAGATTCATGTAGAATGACTGAGTTCACTTTTTTTTGAAAAGTAAACAAAAGAAGAGCAACGGATAAAACGTGAAGAATAAGATGCTTTTCTCAAGAAAAAGAAAAAAGAAATCTAGAAGTTACAAAAGCCCTCAAGGCGCTGATAAAGGTAGTAAGGCAAAATCATATATCAAACTATTGAAACAACTACGACTGTTATATTAAAGGCCTTCGAAATGATAATACACAACACTGTAATGGTCCAAGGCTCTTGTCTACACTTGTTCCCATTAGGAAAAGATAAACGAGCTACAAAGTGGAATGTGGGCGCGCACACATTTTATGTTATTTCAGTAGTTTACGGAAAAAAAGGAGAAAACATTAACCGGTTGATTTTGTCTTGATCAAAACCCTTTCCGGTCCGAACCAATTGGTTTGCCACCTTGTCATAACCTACTTTCACACCCCGCCTTTTTTCGGTTAAACATCACGCCATTTTGTTTGTTATCTTGATCTTGTTACTTTTGGCTTTTAAAGATAAATTTACTGTTTTTAGCAAAATAAACGTACAACCATCGTTTCTAATATAAAGCTGAAATAATATTAGGAAACTAAAAAATAAAAGCTACAAGAAGAACAAAATAAAGCCAAGTTAAAAAATAGAGTGCCAAAGATTTCAAAGTTTCCAAAGCAAAATTATGGGAATATTTTTTATTTCTATTTTTTATTTTAATTCATATTAAATAGAGATGAAAAAAAAATGCAATGGGATGAAAAAGTGGGAGAAAAACTCAGGAGCCAAATTTATCATCTTTAGCTTTAGACAACCATCTTTCTTGTTTGTAAACAATGGCAATACGCACAACGTAGCGTCATACTTACAGTATATTTTAATAAAGATCATAAGAATTGATAGAAAAATATCTGTTATATAACATATGATGCATAAAGCATTACATGAAAGTTATAAAAATATATGCTGTACCGTCTTTTTCAAGAAAATGAGAACAAATTTCAAATTAATGAGAAAAGATTTCCAAATTGTTGAGAAACATTTTCAAATTATTAAGAAAAAGGAGAATAATTATTGAGAAAAGGTTGATGAGAAAAAAAAGGGGAGGGGGTTAAGAGAGGTGAAGAGATTGGTATTAACCCAAGGCATGATGGAATATAGTATGTCTGGCGAGGCAGACGTTGTGGCAGTAAAATCTGTCATATTGGTACGTTACTCTGTTGTTTTTATCATGCTAATCCCTCATGGTGTGTAATATGACTTAATGGACCGTTGCTACATGGCTACCTATCTCTTTATTTGCTCACTGTCTGAAATATACTCTTTATACATGATATATTTCTATTTTCTCAATTATTCCCCTGGTTTTTCTCATTTATTTGAAATATTTTCTCATTTATTTTTCCCCTTTTTCTCATCAATTTGTAATTTTTTCTCATTTTCTTGAAATAAACAGTGCCGTTATGCTTTTTAGAAGGACTTTATTGCTTTTTTTATAAATGCGCAAAAACGTATCACGTGGAGAGAAACGATGACCTATTTTTTGTTTATTTTTACACTTCTTGCAGGTTTTTTTTTTTTCCTTCTTGTTCCTTCCCCCTTACATAAGCACGTTGATAATACTACATTGATTTTTTTTAACGAAATGACCAATAATAAAGATAACACCGTGGAATATCCAAGACAGATGAATGAACCAAGTGGTGACTCTCCACCTTGTCTCCAGTCTCATTCCAAACTCGATATTCATTCTTTCGGCCAAAGTAATATTATATCCATTCATACATGCTAATGATATTCTAGAAGTTAAAGAATACGTGCTGAGTAGGATATAATGAGCGTGAAAAACGTTGCATTCTACTTGAAAGAGTTGATATCAACTTTACCGGTAAAGCCAGTGGTCAATATATGACAGAGCATACAGTATATAACTGCGTGATTTAGACGTAAAACAGCGGCAAGCAGGAACCAAGGAAAAAGCTCATAGTAAAGATACAATAGGTGATAAGACTATAGTTGATTTTTATTAGAACGTATACTAAGCCTTTTTACGCTTCCTATAATAAGTAGGCCAGGAGCATACATTACACGGGGCTGACTTCAACAACCTCCTTGAAATCGCTGGAGATGAAGTGTACTTTGAATTCCACAATCATCTCATTAAGGAAGAAGAAGAAGACGAGGAAATCCATATACCCTTTGATGATTTCCTCTTTGATATCAATTCAATTGGCTACTAAAAACTCCGGTTGATGAACTTAATATCATTATTTATATAAAAAACAAAAACAACTTTAATATTCTATCAATGCTAAAATAAAATAAAATGAACTTTATTTCTGACAAATTTTGAAATACACACACACATTGATAGAATACATAATGGGCCCATTGGAACAACAAAATTGGCGCGTTATAAAACAATTAAAAAAGAAGAGGGGAACTACTTTGTTAAGTGATATGATAAAATATAATAAATAGTAAAAAACACCAAGTCTCGGTCACTTATTTGGAGCCAGTTACTATATCAATTAAAATCAGATGTATAGTTCAAGTTTCCAATATGACAATAGAGCACTGGAGAGGAAGACATACAAAGCTTAATGACAAGTTCGGATAAGCAAATACCCTTAATGAGAATTGACTTTTAAAAAATAGAGTGCCTCGTGGTAATGTTTGTAATAAAATTTGCCCCTTTATGTAAGCATTACATAATCGTTTAATCGAGATTTATATTTTCTGATATCGTCGTTTTTATTGTGTTAACAAGAAATATATCTCCAGGTATTCTATTTGTTCAATGGTATAAGTTATTTTGTGAAATGCAAGTCTCTTT
This sequence comes from Backusella westeae, assembly GCA_024140375.1. NCBI lineage: Eukaryota > Fungi > Mucoromycota > Mucoromycetes > Mucorales > Backusellaceae > Backusella > Backusella westeae. The sequence goes on along the minus strand of VCJG01002732.1, from coordinate 4,289 downwards.
TTTATTTTTTTAGCCATTACATATCAAAAAGGAGGCTATCAAAAGGCGAGGGATTAAGAAATGGGCACTTGATTCAATTATCTCTCAGGACCAGTAGTTTTCATGTTTGTCACCAAATAAACGTATTCGTCAATGGTATACACTTTTGCAGAAAGTAGAAAAACTATAAATAAGCTTAAATGTCACCAAATAAAATGTTTATTTCTTGTAAAACATCAATGTTAAAAGAAAAATGTAATTCGATCTGTAAATATTAAAAAAGATTCACTTTTTTTCCTCATGCAAAAAGAGTGTTGCTATTTCAAAGAGTTTGAATAATTTTTGCGTGTGAGCAAATAAAATCACTTCCTCGGACTGTGGAAAATAAGAAACCGGGATTTGTAAAAATTAAAAAAAGAGGTTGGGGTCCTTTGGCATCGATATTTTTATTAACAAAAATAAATAACAAAAAATGACGTTTTGTAATAATAAAAAGGAAACAAGATAAGTACTTTGCTGCGAATCAATTCAAATGCAATTTTTATATCATTATTACCAAATGTGTACATTTCATTCTAGATTCCAGTAGAATAAGCAGATGGGGGCTTGTTTTTGCTCATATATCATTTGTTTACTATTGGTAAAAAGAATCAAAAATGACATATCTTTCTCCTTCCTTCATGTATATCACTTACAACCCTTTTTCAATTATTATTAATTTGTCAATACACAACCGAGGTTTAGGATTATTATAGCTAAACTAATATACAAATATACCAAGCAATCTGCAAGATGTCTTACTTTCTGTTTCAGAGCTCATACATTGAACTTCGATGCTGAGCAAGTATACCTGTTTACGCTTCTATATTGATATTACAAAATGGAGTTCCTTATCTTATATATTTTAATAAGCATACTACTACCATTGGTCTATTTAAAATCGGCATATTGATTATCAGCCATTTCCTTTTACATAAATCAAATAGAACAAACAGGTTTCTATGTTTTCGCAACGTCATGCGCAGTTGGATAGGTATTGATATATATGTTCTTTCTAAACGGCACTTTCTCTTAGTAAAATCGTGGACCAAGCAATATGACGATTTACAATTAAAGTTTCCTTTATAAAAAAAATGAGAGAAAAAACCTTGTTTGATCGATTGGTAAGACAAATGGGAATGTTATCATTTAGCTGCACATTTTTAATTGATTCCTTCCATTTTTAAAACTTGGTGACATTTTTTTTGGAGAAGAATAAAACTGTTTTGGTCATTTATATGTTTGACAATTACTTTCATTTAATCTTGATAAGTGCAGAGATTATAAAGAATCTTGGTTTTGTGAAATCTGAATATCATTTTACATTTGTGCAAGCGATAGAAACTTATGGTCTATTCGAAATGATATTTTTACTAAGAGAGATCGGTCTTATTACTGTTCCTAGCATGAACAAAAACAATAATCATGTATTATATCCTGTTTTAAAAGAAGTAATAGTAGCTTATCGTGATATTATTCCCAAGGCATTATAAATAGTTATACTTTTACAAAGTATGACAAAGTATGCTGTGAAATAAAGAATATGC